>CM031921.1:19515690-19673481 GCA_018703695.1 Prunus fruticosa
GTTGTACCATCAAACCCATTATTTCAAATATTTAGAGTTGAATTAACAGATTGATACGAATTCTTCCAAATGCTACAAAACCACTTCAATCGCAAATCTTGCTTCCTTACGATCAAACCGATACTAAAGATTGACACCCAAAAAAACAAAAACAAAAAACGGTACAGAATTGATGGCACATAGGTGTTATAAGGTCGACACATGCACAATTTACCACCCGCTTCATCTGAGGAATAAAAAATCCACTACTCTACCTTGTTAATCGGATTCATTTCCCTATCTGTGGAGTTGCCTCCGTTTCACAACCATGGCTATGGGTATTTTTCAAGTTGTGCCCATCAATACAAACATCAGTTTGTAGAGACAAGTTCAGCGATGCTTGTAGTGACTGGACGGAAACTGGAGACAAATGATTATCAAATTGAGGTAAGTTAGCATGAACCAAAGCCATTTGTTCTAGGTAATTTGCCGTACACCCTAGGCGGAATCCAGAAGAATTCTGCAGGGTTACGTCTAAAGACAAAAAATTCTATACAAAATGTACCACTCTCGGGATTTTATGTCAAATTTTCAACACAAGAAAGTACTATATGTATTTTCTTGTATATTACAGGTCACCTATGGTACGTTTTTGTCGATGATAATGACGATATTAATAATAGCGAGTTTTGTACTGAGAAATCCTTTACTCGCTTTGACAGAGGGCTTGTTTCCAAG
Organism: Prunus fruticosa; assembly: GCA_018703695.1. Taxonomy (NCBI): domain Eukaryota; kingdom Viridiplantae; phylum Streptophyta; class Magnoliopsida; order Rosales; family Rosaceae; genus Prunus; species Prunus fruticosa. The sequence continues at coordinate 19,516,408 of CM031921.1, forward strand.
AAATATATTACCAAGAAAAAATATTTGTGAATTGTAATAGGTCCTTCAACTTGTGGAAAATGTTAAGACAAAACAAGTGATTTTGCCTAGGATAAACACAACTCTGGTTCTCAGAGATTAATTCAGGAAATTTTTTTTTTCCGTCTTTAGCTTTTTCTGTCAAACTCATCAAACTCCAGGGTTCGATTCTAAGAGGTCAACATATACAAGTCAGGTAAGGTTTACTTAGGTAGTTGTTTGCAAAGTAGATAAGAAATTCTGGATCTACCATAAAAGCCATACTTAAACGGATGTGCTACCGGTGTCATGGCCACCATGGATGATGCATATAAAACAATGGAGAGGGCAGAACCAAGCAGAAAAGTGACTATCTTGGCTCTCTGCAAGCTGATGCTAAAAGGTATAATTTGCATGAACCTCACCCTGCTCACAAAAATTATCCAAATCTGGAGGATTCAAAGCACTCAATGTAGGCCGTTGCTAGTGACACTAAGGATCAACTCTCACAGGGACGTGTTCATTTTCACCATATGTATCTTGTAGCAACAGGTTGGGAATCAGTTTGCATACATATGTGTGTGTGTTTGTTTGCAAATTGATCTGTACTCCCTTTTATCCAGCTGTTGTGCGGCTCGCGGGTTTCTTTTTTCTTTTTCTTCTTTAAACTCACTCCAAAATGTCGTCCGTTTAGCCAAGGTGTTTTTATAAAAAAAAGTAACTTGAGTGGTAACGTAGTCCGTTTTGACTTGCAGAAGAAAAACATCAAGCATGGGCGCGTATTAAGCTTCCTGCCTGCTCGCGGCTATGGCTGTCCCTCTTCGGGGCATTTCATCAAACACCTTCTAGGCATTCGCAGGGTTAAGTCCCTGGCCTCCTATGGTGGACTCCGGGTCCTCTGGGCGATCCACCCCCCTCCGCCCCTACGCTGACCGCCACTGCCAACACCCCCCAAAACCTAATACCTGGATCGAGCCACAACTATTGTAACTAAAAAATCAGCCAATTTAACACCTAAATTATATTAAAATGGCCAATTTAGCCCTTGCCATTAAGTTTTGTAAATTTCATCCAATTTTTTGTTGACTATAAAGGTAAACTTGAAATTTTGAGAAAATAAATAATAAATATATTAAACAAAAAAGATAAAAAAGATTTAAAAAAAATAGAATAACACTTATAAATGAAAGTTAATTTTTATCACAAATCCCCTGAGGCCCGCCAACTCATCATCTTCCGTCCTTTTATCTTTTTTTTTTTCTTCTGAACACTTATCCTGTCCCGACGTTACACCTCACGCATCTTGTTCGGCGTCACGTTCTGTCAAAATTTTCCATTAGATTGCTGAAGTGTAGATCACGTGGATTAAACAACGTTTTTAATATTTTGGGTTTTAATTTAACAATTTCCTTCGGCCTAAAAATTATCACCTTTGGTCCTTTATATTTTTTTCCTAACATTATTGGAACTTATGTTACACCTCACACATCAATTCATTCCTATGAAGATCTTTGTTAAATCGTTGAACACCCACATACACGGTGCACACGTAGCCAATTAAGAAAATGTCAAGTAGATCTGAATGGACAAATGTTTTAAAATAGTTCAACATTTAAAATCTTTTTTAAAAAAGAGAGAAAAATTTCAAAACATACATTTTCTTTTTTCATATTTAATCACTTGGCATGTTATTATTGGACATATGAGCTTCATAATATGTGTCACGTCTAATCCTGTTAGGGCTGTCTGAAGACTTCATCAATTTGCAAGAAATTTCAGTAGAACATCACAAATTTGATCTGCTCATCTATACTGAACCTACACGTCCAATAATAGAATAATATTGAGCTGTATTTCTAATAAAAAAAACAAATTATGTTTTGAAATTTTTATCTTTTTTAATTAAATTTTTTTATAAAAAGATTTTAAATGTTAAACTATTTTAAAATATAAAGGACTAATAATGTCACCCAAAATGTTTAGAAAGTTTGTTTAATCCACGTAGCTGTCGACGTCAGGATTCTTACAGAAAATTTTGACGGAAGGTGTCACAGGAACTAATTGATGTGTGATGTGTAACATAAGGACCAATAATCCCAAAAAATATAAATGACGGGAATGCCGTGATTTTGGCAAACCTCAGGGACCATTTATGATAAAAATTCTAAATAAAAAAAGGGGCCTAAGGCACAACTCTTCTTTAACCAAGCAATCAATTCCCAATCAAGCCATCAATATAATCAACTAGCAATTTCAAGACCCAGCAATCATTCAATTCCCCTGAGTTGTGCAGTATGAAGTCAACCCAGATATGAGATAGATAATCACAAAAACCAGGCCCCTCCTCATACGAACATGGAAATACCATACACATTGAGTCATCATGACCTATTTGATTGGTGATAATTTGAAATATTTATACTGAATACGCGGATGTACCGTAGAAAAAATTGATGCTTGAATTTATTAACAGAGAGCTCTTCATTAATCATCACCATGGGAAACTAATGAAACAAAAATACACTTCATGAACTCATTGTGTGGCCTGCTGTGGGCCCATTATCTTCATGGACTCATTGAGTCATCATGACTTATTGATTTGGGCAGGGCCATGAGGGCAGCATTCCCAGCGTAACACCCTGACAACTAGTTGGCAGAAAAACCACCACTAACAGATTTTTCCTAAGAAATACAAGAAGGAGCGAAGGAAGATCCCTGCAATTTATCATGTTATATATTAACACAAATATTATTTTTATATGAATTTTTTGATATTTTACTCTGAGTGAATGAGGGAGTGATATACATGATGGGTCATCTAAGTTTCATGACTATTTGTAAGATCGTTATTGCAAAAATCTATGTATAGATAGGTCAATGGGGTCTAGTTTAGTGAAAAAAGGTTTTGACCTCCAGACTAGTAGTTCATGTTGGAACACGCATAACACCCTGAGGTAGTGTGTGTGAGGACCCCTCTAGTGGGCGGAGCCAAGATTTCACAGTTAGTAGGGGACTCTTTCACAAAACTTTAAAAAACTCTCACAAAGGAGAGGTGAAAGCTCTCACAAAAAGAGAGGTGAAAACTACACAGAAAACCTAAAGAGTCTTTTTGCGACTTATTCAAATATGAAGAAACCGCAAAAGAAGGGTGGCGGAGATCCAACCTTGAAACGCACTTGGAGATTCGACGCGAAGCATGCATCCGCATGTGATGAGTGGAGGAAAACCATAACAAAAATGAAGACAAATAGGGCTCCTCCCACCTCAAAGTGAAACGGTTAAGTGTGTTTTGGGAGAGAGGGGACTATGATTTTGGGAACAAATTAGTAATGTATGGGTTGGTTCTTCAACCCTCCCTTTGTAGTTTAACTATTATTTTTATATAAAAAAAAGTATAAATAGATTTATCTGTATGCAAGACTCTTAATTAATCACTTTAATTGGCGGCTAGTAAAAAACTAGCTAGTTAGAAGTTAGAACCATGGCTTCCATGGTTATATATATACGTCAGATAAAACTATCCATGCATGCCTAATTAATATATATAAAATCCGTTTACACATATTTATCAGTGGGTCCGATTAATTAGATATGATGATTGAGCTAGCTCTATCCATCTTCCAGACACCAATCTTGTAAACAATTGTTGCTTAGGAAATAAAACACACTTGTAAAATATATTGGTTTTGATTTTATATATAACTGAGACATATGGATAATGTTATTTATCCAATTAGATCTGTACAATTTTGATTTGTTTTCCCCAATTTAAAACTCTCACTTCACAAACATTGCAGAATTTCTATGATCCATATTCATAAAAACAGTACTATTCCAACATAGATTACACCATAAGAAATTATAAAAAGACATGTAGCATTACCCATTAGGTATATATTTAAAATACACACAGATTTGATATGTCTGAGACTGAGAGTAAATCTTTTAGGATTGTCAACTGGCTAATCAAAGATAATCAAAAGAAAGCACTTTTAGTTGTTCAAAATTATAAACTATGGAAATTTAAAAGTTCAGAAAACACCATCTCAAAGTTATCTTAATTATAATTAAGTTTTGTTTTCATTATTCAGTTGATCAATCCGTACACTGATGAAGAAGACAAATCTCTCTCTAACCCTATTAAATCAAGTTAAAATGAAACACACACTATATTAAAATATCATATAGTTCAATTTCCAAGTTACTTCTCGTACTAAAATCATGCACTATATATGAAATATGACTTTATAAAAATTCCTCTAGACAACAATTGCCACTTTCATCAGTCACTTAGGAACTGAATTCTGAGGAGATGAGTTTAATTTACCAAAAAAGATTCTGGGAAAGTTAGACCTCCTACTTGACAAATATATATATTAATTGCACATTAAGTATATTGCCTTTTGGCCAACAACTTTGCCTAGCTAGCTTGTAAAATTATTAATCCATTCCATGCATGCAATAAAATTAGGTTTTTGCATGCATTTGAGTTTCACATTTGCCTTTTTAGGATGATTTTCTTGCTATCTTTCTGTACTCTTGTAGGATGTTCTGTATTTCTTGAACCAAAAAAATAAAAATAAAAACTACTCACGAACAAATTAAAATATTTATATTGGGTTACTATGATCTAGCTATATATAGGTCGGAGTATTTATTAATGTGTCTTAATACTGATTAATTCACAAGTACTAAATATGGTTCCATATAATTAAATTACATTAAAACCTTTGTAACTAAAATTTGAAGCCAGTTGTTCTCTTCGAAGTAGATTTCGAATTGGGATATCGTAATTTATGGATATTTCATTGGTTGGATTTGGATTTCATCACTAAATATATATGTACCTATTCTCAATGCAAAGCTAGTTATCTATACAGACCTATACCTACTAGAATTCGTTTGTGGTCATTAAGCTCAAAAGTGTAGGGAATTAATTAGTGAGAAATTGATTAGGAGGGTGTTGTAGACACAATGGTAACTAACTAGTGGTTGATTACTGGTTAATTATTTTTATGTTAATTATTCAATTAAGCAGTTGACAGGATGCGTGACCAGAGAGATTCCTTACAGCAAATTTCCATCCATCACGTGGCTGCCTTAATTTGTCGTTTGCAAGCTAATTAAATGAATTAATTAGTCCCCTAATTTAAAAAAAGTTTAATATAATAATTAATTAAATTAACTGCTCATCATCAACTCTCTATCTATCTATGTAAGCTTTTTGAATTATGAATTAAGAAACCCCACATCCACATGTGAAGCTCTGTTGGTCTTCCCTGGAGAATAAGAAGATGGGTCTTACTCTCATCTCTCTCAACAAACAGCAGCCTCGAACCGGAAATATAGGGCTTGTGAGAAAGCAGGAGGAACAGGGCAAAGCCATGCCAGATTCAGAGGCATTCATTGATGCCTTTCACATGGGGCTTAGGTTTAATTATGTGCTCATTTCATGGACTTGGTTTTTAGATATAGTTTTTTATTTAGGAGATGGTGATGGGTTTTGTTTTGTTTATTGGAATACACTTAACATCTTAATTAAAATATGATTAAGTCACTAGCATCAAGGCTGTGACACTTTCTAATTAATTCTTTTTTTCTCTCACTCTCCCTCTCTCTTTTGTCTATCTCATCCACTACTTCTTTTTCCTCAAGGTAGGACCTCCCTTTCTTGAAGACCTCAACTTCCAAGTTTCATGTCACTAAGACTTGTAGATGGTAATTGGTAGTAGAGTAGGGCTGCTTCTTCGTTTGGCTTACTCTATAAAGTTAGCGGTCAAAATCGATTATTCTTGCACTCGAGGATTAGGTGTCAAATTCCCTCTTCAATATCGCTTAATTATATCAAGATGGTGAATTAATTATTGTTTACGAAACCGCAAATTTTGGGTTAGAAGACTTCAAACTTGTGAACAAGGTAAAGAAAATGAACAAAATTTGATCAAACTCAGTTATGTTGACGGGTCTTAATTAGGAACAATCGGGTCGTCGTCATGGTTTTAAAATTTTAATCTAATTTAATTCCCGTGAACTTAACGGTGCTATATGGGGAAAATGCTAATTAATTGATACATGAAAGCAATCTTCTGAATGAAATCGCATCGAGAGAGACATGCATCTATTCCTGACAAACTGAAGGGCTTGACAAATTATGAGTCAAATTTAATTTGAAGAAACTACCGTTGGTTCTTTTTTTAATGAATAATATTGAGGTCCCGAATAAGACAATAACTTTCACTTCATTTAGGGTGTACGGACGTTGAGTGGTAACATAAGACTGTAGTTGCATGTGAAATTAATGCAAAGTACTGACCTTGAACATGCTCTCCTTTTACATTCAGAAAATAAACAGCTCCTTAGAGATGGGACCATTTCACTTAGATGCAATGAATCTCTTCGATTGCAGTCTACTCAAATCAATTCTATGGCCAGGTAAGCAAATCTTGTAGCCACCATATTCGAGACAGTATATCAAGTTCAATGGTTAGTAGGGTATTAATTGTCCCTGGAGCATGGGATTATCGAAACAATAACAGTACATGAGTGGGCAATTGTATTTTCATGGAAGAATAAACGGAAGTATACAGTAACATAAGTGGCGATGGATTAACATATAAAAGTTGATACATATTCAAATTCTATTGAAAAGTTGGGTTTAATCTTCGGATTTGGTGGCTTTGAATACAAGTCTTTTAATTTTTGTGCCACATAGGATTACATTCATTTTTAAATATTTTCTAATGTAATATTTTTATTTTTTATTTTTAAAAATCTTTTTTTTTCTAATGTTGCCCCTTATGTCTTGAATTGGGTAATAATAATTTATGTGATAATCCTGGGGAAGTCATTTAACAAGTTTGTCATTGAATAAAAAAGGAAATTATTAGTTTGACTCAGCAGTGTCAAAAATGGAATGTAATCCATGGAGCATGACCAATTTCTTCTCCTATTGATGTAAATTGTTTATTGAACAAACAATCTAATACAGAGTAGAATTGATATTTTAAAGCTAGACCCAGTAATTAATAACCTACTTTATTTAATTGGGAAAATCGTATGATTTTTTGAAACTATGTGCTAAGATTCGAATTAGTAATAATATTTTTATTTTTATAGGAACAATTGACAATTGAATTCAATTTTTCTCATTATTTTCGTATGCCGTAAGGGCGATTTCTATTGTTAAAAATGCTTCCAAACCAACCTTTTGTTTGATCATAGGGAACTTTTGTTTCCCTTTCTATCCGTGACTCGAAGTGTATCTAGAGAAATTAATAGAAATATTAAATACATTAAGTAACTATAGTTAGAGTAGACAAGCATTCAATTTCCAAATGACACAGGATTTTGCGAGACTTAATAGTCCATATATATAGTATGATTAAGCAGTAAGTTCCATTTATAGCTGTATGCATGACACGTGACAAAAGTCGTCACCTTCATTTGGCTTTAAAAAATGTGAAGACTCTTTATGATAAATTTATCCCCTGTAACACCTTGCACGGAGTAACATTACTAGTATTAGAGGTTTCTAATTTTGACTGTATTTCGTGCACGCATAAACGATTATAATTCATTAAAATATATAAAAATCTCATGTTCAATAATTGATAATCACTCGTGTTGGAGTGTAAGACTTTCTATCATTACGATTCCATGTTATTGAAGTTTGATTATTAAGTTCCTAACTAAGCCCTTAATTTCAAAGTCAAAGGACAATGTTCATACCGTTGGCAAAGCCATTTCTCTTGTCATATATATATGACCGTTGATATGGATTAATCGTTAACAATGAAGTTTAAATGGTCAACTTTGAAAAGAAATAGGAGAATAAGATCCGGCTATGTTTGGATTATGCTTGGAACTCTTTGTGTGTGGGGTAGGTATCAGTGTGATATGTGGCAGCAGCTAGCAGCTAGCTGCTAATAGGAGTTGTTAGTCGATTGATGTTGATGGCCATTGAAGCATTGACGCCTAAAATGTGGTAAGTGTTTAAGCGAAGCGAATCTTAAACCAGCTAGAAAAGGATAGGCACGGCAACAGGCCCTGGCAAAGTAAAAACCCATTACCCTAAATTTGCAAAGGGAATATTCACAGGCAATTATGTGACATTAATGATAAAATATTAACAATTCATAGTACACCTAATCCACATAATCTAGCAATTTTCTGCCAATCTAAACTGTCGTACTCTCCTTCGGGTGGTCCCATAAAACCCACCTTAATCTTTTAAAAACCCTAAGTCACAAATGAATGATAATCATATGTAGATGTCCTCTCATTGAACCATGCACTAGATTATAATTATGAATGAAGTAGATTACTTTGAATACCTAATAAATGATAATTTATTAGGTGAATTTTTATTTGAGCGTATGTTCAAATTTACAGTGTTAAGAGAACGTTACTGTGTTACCCTGTTTCCCTATTTTATTATAGGTTGATAAACTGTTGTGATAAATGACAATTGACATGGTTTGGAGCAACTTGGGTGTCTTATATGTGGTTTTGGACTTTTGGAGGGGTTGAGGAAATGAAGAACAGAGACGATACTAAAGTGTGGGGCCCACAGAGAGAGGGAGAGACCAACAAAGAGCATCTTTTTGGTACATGGGTTTGCGTCCAAGGGGTGCAGTGCGAGAGAACAGAAATGCGAGCAGCCTCTTTTTGTTTCTTTGTTTGTGAATTGTGAGTAGTCTTAGCAAGAAAGAAAAGAAAGGAAGTAGGAAAGAAAAGGAGTAATTGCCAATTGGATTGGGATGAGGAGAGAGAGAGGAGAGAGAGAGAGAGAGAGAGAGAGAAGGGTTTAATTGGTGCGGGTGCAGTGCAGAGAGCAGCAAACTCTCCGGTGCTCGTGCAGTGGCACCTTCTGATGGGTGTCAGCACCACCCACGCGTCTTTTGCTCTTACTCCCACGCCCCCAACACTCTGGATTATGCGGTCAAACCATGCTTTATGCCTCTCTCTCTCTCTCTCTCTCTCTCTCTCTCCCTTGACCTACTTTGCTATGCTTACCTGTTTATTTGCTTCCCACACCCAACCAACCCTTCCCCTTACTTACACCCTGTCCCTCTATATCTGCTATGTGCTGGCTCTTTCCACTCTTGCTCTCAAATGCTTAGCCTATTGATCAATGGGTTACTAGATTTGGTATTGGCTAGTTCGGTTTTGGATATTTTTCCCACAAAAAGAAAAACCTAGTTTTCTTATTTATATATATCATGGAGACATGGAGAAATTCTTGTTATATCATTTCTATTTGTCTATGACCCTATTGCCAGAGGTACTATATATAATTGAGGATTTCTTTGGTTGTGTTTTTTTTTTATGAAGAATTGGATACTTTTATATGCAATATACAAATGAAAACATGTTGGTGGATGTGTTGTATATTATATGCCATGTATACTCTATTAAAATTGACTAAAGTGGCATGTAACTGACTTGTTAGGAATAGTGTGAAGTGATTGTCCAACATTGGGGGTATAATAATTAGTGAGCTATTTTTTCAAGTTGCGCAGAAGACTTCGTATTTGAATTCGAATTAAGTAATTAAAGTTAGAACTATGTATTTCGATGCAACATGGGGAGCCGAAAGATGAAATCGCAAGTAGTATCAGGAGACGACGATTTGAGTTGAAACACATGACACATGATTATTAGTTGAGGTAGAGTAGAAACATGACCATAAAAGTGGAGTAGCTCAAAGATAATTTGTGGAGCCTAGGCTAGGTGGAAATGAGAGAAAACTTCAAGATTCACTACAAATTAGAAGGGCACAATTTGTAGCTTTCTTCTTCTGCCACTTCACAAAACTTTGAAAATGAAGGGCACAATCATAGTGCCTGTAAAGTAACTTTCTCAATGTTCGGCTGTTTCTTTATGCTCATCCTGTAATTGTATCTCCACGTACGACTATGAGTGTGTCTTCAGGGAACTCTTCTAGACCAATCAAAGCATGAACTTTATGTTACTTTTGTTGACGTTTCATAACAATAAACCATCTACAAAATGAAATTTGGGGCCCATCTAGTTAATTTAGACGGTCAATTTTTGGTTGTTTTCGAATATAGATTCTTCATTTAAATGTTTTAGGTTCGTTTGATTAAGATAGTTTGTCGGTCCTTTTAAACATGAGTTCAATTTACATTTCTTGGTACATAAGAGTTGTTAAAATATCACTTAAAAGAAAAAATCTACAATTACTTAAATTCGAAGATGAGATTCTAAACTCCACTATTGAAAACAAGATAACCATAGATAAAATCTCGAAGTTATTGACAAAGCACGTACCCAAGTAGTAGTCTTGGTTTTGTTTCTTTTCGACTTTAGTGGGCTGCTGACAAAAGTTAACTGCGCCCCTAAGCCAAAGGGAAGTACACACCCGGCCAATTGAGTCTCACTCAAAAGATAAAAAAGAAACCCAATAAAGCCACTCATCGAGTACAAATTAAGAATAATATCGAAAGGTATAAAAAAGTTTCACCTACGTCCATTTTTAATATGAACTAGAGATGATAAATGATATTACATTATCCTAATTACTAGAAGACTAAATAAAACATTGTCGTATTGATGAATTGATGTCCATATCTTCTCTCACATATCGTAATGATCTTCATCTAGTTAGTATTAGATATTAGAATGTGAGTATTCAATTTAAAATATAATTGACGGTGAATAAGAGGTTCAAGATTTTTTAGGCACTGTGTATGGCATCTTTCTACGTCTCACCGTAGACAATTCTTATTTTAGGTGACAGAGCACATGAGTCTCTTTTAGCTTTCATGTGAATGTCTACTCCTGATATCGATATTGAGGAATGTGGCCATCAATTTAAAATCAATTGACGATTAACGTGGAGTTAAATTAGTCAAATGAAATTTGCTTTTTACATTAATTATCATACATCAATTGTATCTTTACAAGAAACACATCGAGTGGTGGTACAAGAAAATGCGGTTCTCTAACATTTCTCCATCACAACAACCCAACTAGTTCATGGCATATCTAAGGGAAAGGAAGATGAAGTTTGCGAAAGAGACCCGAAAGAAGCGGGGGAACAGACACGTGTAATGTTCTAAAAGCAAGTGGACAGTGGACCCCAACATTAAGGTTTTTTTTGGTAACTCAACATTAAGGTTTAAACGTTAGAGATAAAGATAGAATTTGCCAGACCCCATGGTGCATGTGGGTCATGGAAAATTGAAGCCCTCTCTCTCTCTCTCCCCCCTCTCTCTCTCTCTCTCTCTCTCTCTCTCTCTCTCTGCTGCCATGCCAATGTAATCACACGAGAGCCCAATTTTAATGTGCCAGCTACATATGCTTGCCTCCTCAAATGACCTTATTGCCATTAACAACATTGATTGATTCGATGGGGTTTAATGTCCAAAAAAAATATATTAAAGAGAGAATGGTCCCATACATGGCAGCTTGGTTCTCTACCCTATTTAATTAAACTAATCCTAATTACTTAAGACTAAATGTTTAATTAGTCAGTTTCTTAGTTTTTTCAAACCCCATTTTGAGAGAGGAGAGAGAGAAAGAAAGGTATGGGGACCACTGCACCGCCCATAAGCACGCAGTTGTAGTCTCTGTACTCTTACCCAAACCAAACCCATATGCCATCCCCCTCTCTCTCTCTCATCTCAATCTAACCCTAACCCCAACTCTACTTGACCCCTTCCCTCTCTCTTTCTTTCTCTTTAGACCAAACTGACGATCCAAAACCCATTCCCCCATAACCTGTTTTCTTCTCATCTTCTTCTTCTTCTTTCTTCTCTCTGCTTCTCTCCCAAACCGTCAACAAGAACACCAAGAAACCATACCAAAATTAACCCTTTCCTTTACCCACAAGACTGAAGAAGCATGCCAATTTCAGCTCCAATTTTGTGGGTGTCACCACAAATCTGCTGCTTTCTGCTCAAGCCTGGTTCACTGAACAAGATGAAGAAGAATTAAAGCAACCCACAGAAACAAAGAGAGACACACAGACACCCAAGAAAGTACTGTACAAGTCTTCCTTAGTTGTTAATCTTTATTCCCCTTTTGCTAGCTCCTCATCCCACTCTCTCTCTCTCTCTCTCTCTCTCTCTCTCTCTCTCTCTCTTTGAATTTGTGTACACAACCACCTTTAGCTTGGCACTAGCTCTCTTTTCTACTTTCTCAATTTCTTGGGTTCTTTGTATTCGAGGAAGAAGAAAGTAAAGAAGGTGAAAAAAGAGCATACAAATTTGATATGGACACCCATTCTCTCCCTCCTCCTTTCCATACAAGAGATTTCCACCTGCAGCATCATCCTCAGTTCCACCAGCAGCAGCAGAATTCGGAAGACGAGCAAACCGGCAGCAGCGGCCTCAACAACGAAGGGTCAGAAAAGAGAGCGAGATATGGACAATGACAGCGGCGGCAATGGCGGCGATTTAGGCGAAGAACTCAATGTCACCATCTCCGGCGGTGATGGATCAGAAATGACCAGAAGACCCCGCGGAAGACCCGCTGGATCCAAGAACAAGCCCAAGCCCCCCATCATCATCACCCGCGACAGCGCCAATGCGCTCCGCACCCACGTCATGGAGATTGCCGACGGCTGCGACATAGTGGAGAGTGTTGCCACCTTTGCCCGCAGGCGCCAGAGAGGCGTCTGGCATTATGAGCGGGACGGGCACCGTCACGAATGTGACAATCAGACAGCCCGCCTCACCCGGGTCCATAGTGACTTTACATGGCCGATTCGAGATCTCGTCACTGGCGGGGTCTTTTCTGCCTCCGCCAGCCCCTCCTGCCGCGACGGGGTTGACCATATCTAGCAGGCGGGGGAGGGCAAGTTGTCGGGGGAAGCGTTGTTGGGACGCTAATTGCGTCCGGGCCTGTTGTGATCATGGCGGCTTCGTTTAGCAACGCGGCGTATGAGCGGCTTCCTCTGGAGGAAGACGAGGGTCAGCTGCCAATGCAAGGCGGCGGGGGAGGTAGCCTTGGCTCTCCGAGCGGAGTTGGTCATCAGCAACAGCAGCATCAACAGCAACAACAACAGCAACATCTTTTGGCTGAAGCTGCAAATACAAATGCGCCTCTTTTTCATGGTTTACCTCCCAATCTTCTGAATTCCATGCAATTGCCAGCTGAGGCGGCCTACTGGGCTACCGGCCGCCCACCATACTAACCATGGAACCGGCCGGTATCGGATCATATCACGAGTTCATTCACTTTGCCATCATCACCTAAATCTTACCAAGATGTTTCCATCACCGGCTATGTAGCTAGGTAGTAGCTAGCTATATGGATAGAAGAAGAATTTGGTTTGTCGATCAGCATTTCAGATTTTTAGTATGTTTCCTTCTTTTCTTTCTCTTTTTTTTCGAGCTTGTTTTAATTAGCATTGTTCGATGATTAGATCACGTACCATATGTTTTACTTGTTTGATTGAAAGACTGTATATTTCATGGATTATTCTTGGTGAGTTTCATTTTGTGAAATGTACTAGCTAGTGCCGAAGCTTTGTTTAATATATGAAGAGAAACAGCATCCAAGAAGAAGGAACCATGAGCACAATTTCTTAGTCTAGTGTTTGCTTTCTCTACAATGGCGGCCTTGTTGTCCTCCTATCACTCATTAATCTTCTTCTCTATCCATGAATAAGAATTTGCTGTTCGAACCAAACCCTTCTTCTGTCAATCTTTCAGTACTTTGTTTTGTATCAAGAATTGAATTGAGTTTAGCATATTGATCGATCTCTCTCACAGCAACTAGATACCCTACATTTTATGTGATTCCGTGAGATCCCCATCATTTTAATTGTTACCTATTCAGTAATAATTATATTTTATCTATAGCATATTATCATATCATAATTACCATACGTACTGATAGAGTGATTATTACTTGTGATAATGTTTTCTTTTCTTAAATTTAACGATCGAGATTTCGAATTTAAAATCTTTTTCAACGAAGTGAAGAGAAATATCACTAAACAAACACTTAATTGGTATAGTTATATATATATATATTTATTTATTATCGCTATATAAGCTGGTCGAGGTTGAAGGGGTAAGTATTGAGGGTTTGAAACTGTTTGACATTTGAATGACTAATTATGTTGGAGAAGAAGAAGCAAAGAGGTATGGGCTTATTAGAGCTTCCATGTGTTTCCTTCTTTCCTTTCTTTTAGAGATAGAGATTGTTTCAGAAATATTTTGAGATACGGAGACATGAAAATATTTGGGTACTGGTTTACACGTGCACACTGCTCTGAAGAAGTTCCTTTTGAGGCAAACCACATCAACAACAACACACCTTCCATTAAACGCCCACAACTAGCTACTACAATCTCTCTCTCCCCCTCCCCCCCTCTCTCTCTCTCTCTCTCTCCCTCCCTTTCTTGGGTTCAGAGAATAAGGATTGGGCAGGCAGCTAGCTCTACCTGTACTTCTCGAACTCCCTCTCTTACATTCTTGCCAGCTTTTCCCCAAGCCTTAGAAGCTTACTAGACTTGTCCATTCTTTGTTCCCTCCAACCGACATTCACCTTTTAATTGCTTTATTATGATCTGTGGTTCCCTTGCAACATAATGTGTTGTCAAGCAATTTGACATGATATGTTTTCCAAGTGTGTCAATTAAGACCGCAATTGGTTAGATATTGTGTACTTAAAATTAACAAACTTTTAATCTAATGGTACATTTCAAGTTCGAAACCCCCTTTCCTTGTAGATATTTATCAAAATAAAATAAAAAATCCTTTGCCTACTTGGTCCAAATAACAGCCTAGCATGTTATTGTTAGACTGTATAATAAGGAAAAAAAATTACCATTTCAAACAATTTGATATGGAATAATTTTTTATTTATTTATAAAAATATCTAGAATTTTATGTTGCAGGACTATGAATTAGAAAAATGAGACCAACTTTTTGTTGGAATTTATTGAATTTGTACAAGCAAGGAAAATAATGTATGGCGTTGAGCTTGTTGCCATCCCATCCATTTCCTCTAACGATTCTTTGCATGCATTCTGAAATACTAGTGAACTCAATGCTTAGAAAATTTGTGCTGTGCGCATACCAAAATGCAAATGTGTGCATGCACGGTCAAGCCATCGATAATATTTAGGGTTACCATGATTTTTTTTAATTCAGATCAATTTTTTTGGTGCAATAGACCTCTTGAATACCTATATATATAGAGAGGTCACCTCTATATCTCGATAGATAGAAGTGACGGTATCACCTCAAATACCTCTAAAAATGACGATAACATCACGTGCCATGCAACTGTATAGATAATAATTTATCCGTGTCAAAATTGGTTGTCATACATGTCGCAAGACTCGGGACACATAAATGTGGCATGCGCCACATACACTCTGTCTTTGGCAGTTTTTGACTGAAACTGAGGAGCCTTAATTTCCATGGAAAAGTGTGTTTTGGAATCGTCAGTATGAAATCGTACAGGCAAATACTGGAGGATTTGCTTTCTGTCCTTTTCCCTGTTGTTTGTCCATTCTTTTTTTTTTCCTTGCTTTGGAGAGGGACTATATATATCTGTATGTTAGCGCATTCGGTTCTCGTTTCAAGATTGCTTTGTTTCCAGAGGTTGTCCAAAAGTTTTGAGCACTTGCAACATGGCACTCTATAGTTTATTTTACAAGTGATTCCGAAAAAACAAAAAATTAGTTATCTTTTTCGTATTTGTTTCATATACAAACCAATATACAAACTAGTTAGAAGCTACATATGGGACGTTCATTCAGGTGAAACACGAACTGATAATAATTTGATCAACAAATTAGGGCAGTTTCTAATTAATTAACTAACTATTAGGACTATAAACCAAAGAGCGCCCGGCCAATGAATGGCTACTTCCTCGAAACGAGCTGGTGAAGTGCAGCTGCATGAAGGATTCCTTTTTGTTTGTGTGGAAAGATCAATCCTCAGATTTTGAGTTTAAATAAGGCTGAGTCTTGTTGCTGCATTCTCCCACACCTTCACAATGTTTCCATTATGCCATGAACTCTTCAATTATCTATCCGTAGCCGCCTTAGTTCAGCTTGGAAGGTAGGGCTCGAAGTTAGTGTTCGATATGCAAGAGTTCTGATGTCTTCACGTGAACAGTCTCAGAAATACGGACCAGCTCCCACAGAGCACCAGTACTGATCATGTCTTTTGCATTAACTTCTGAAAAATAAATTAACGGTTCAGCAAACACTCTAGAGGAGATTAGCTAGTTCATGGTGCTTGGGGGAGGAGGAGGAGAGTTTACCATGTTGCGCCAAGTGGCAGAGTGCAAGCTCAATGTGGCGCCTGATTGGCGAGGCATCATTATTAGCATTCTGTACAATCCATGAAAGTGCACCATCCTCAATCAGCAGAGACCTTCCAGTCTTGGTCCCTACAATGAATTAACCAATTTAAGTCCAAATTGGATGATTAAACCATATATGCTTCACAAATTCTTCACAAAACCAAACTTTTGTCAACAGAAAAGCAAACAAATTTATGAAGTAATACTGGAATGTATAATAATGTTCAATGTGATAAGCACACACTCTATGAAGACAAGCACATGAAGATCTTTTCCATAAACCCATAGCTAGCATCTTTACCTTGTGTAGATGCTCTAGACTCGCATTTTGCGAAGTTCGCTATTCACGAGCAACTTGTGCAAGAACATCAGGATGCCCACATCTGACCATTCCTAGCAACGCTTTGATGCCACCTTCACCCCTTAGCTTACTCTGTAATTTATCTGAACAAGCAATTTCATTGTTGTTAGTGACAGCAAGATAGAATACTCAAATTATCTTTTGTTGGTTAATGCAAATACAAGCACTTCAGAAAGGTATTAGTGCAATTGTCAAAACCATTTCCTAACTAATTATGTCTCTCATAAGAGATGGTTTCACCACTATTGCCGAATACCCAGTTTGAATGAAGTATATGATTGAATTGTAACCTTTAAAAGTTAAGAGACTAATAAAAACAGAATATGGAAGAGCCTTAACAACTACTACATAAACCTTTCCATGAGTAGTTTACCTTTTTAGTTAAATCTGACTAAATCAAGGCCTTCACAAACACTTGATAATTCAACTACAAGCACAACTTACTAATAGCCGCACCACAAGAGTGTAAATTACTACAACTGTTTCCATAAGTTTTCATTTCAGGTAAATATGATTAAATAACCGGCCCGTTTGTTATAGACAAATCAGAAAGAAAAAGAAATAGACATCTTCCTAAACCCCAATATTACAATTAGAAGAAAATATATAAAGAACCACCCTGACGGAGAATGATGAAGATCCTACTTTCAGCAACTTGATGGGGTTTGTGATCAAGGATTTGATTAAGGAATTGAACATTGAAGAGGTCAGCAAGTTTACCATTTCCACAGAGATTAGCAATGGCTCCAGCAACCATTCGAAGGGTTTGTGGATCTTCACCATTTGCTGCTGTCATAGATAACAAACTAATTCCCCCTTGCGTCATTATCAGCTCCTGGTTGGTTTCTGATTTAAACCAAAGAAGAATTATACCGCAAATTAGAGAGTAGAGACATTATCAGTCAATATTGTAATGCATTCTAAGCATTATGAATTTGGGACTTAAATTGTTACCATTCATTGCTAGATTTGCAATTGCCCCCGCTGCAACTCTATGTATGGTTTCATCCTCAGAGCTTTTAAGTAGCATCAACAAGGATGTAAGACCACCAGCCTCTACAATTTTCTCCTGATTTGCTTCTGCGCATTAGGAGGAGAGCATATTATTGCTTGCTGATGCAGTGAGTACTAAAAATACCGATACTATGAAGCAGTAATATCAGATATAGAGGTAGAGCTTTATTCAACATGGCACAATAGTCAGAATATAATATATAGAAGTGAGCTTTGTTCAATGTAGCACAATATCATAACCCATTAAGGGGTACATTTTAATCAAAAAAGAAATTAAGGAGACACATTGTATAAAATAACCATTCAGTGCATATAGATAACAAAATATATGACCTCAAATTGACCACGTAAAGTGAGATCCCTATCCCATCCCATGCTTTCACAAAATTTCACTGAACTCCAAATCAGATTGCTGATCCAATCAATAATTTATCTATATTATTTTATGCATTTATTTATCATTCTTTTCTATAACCTACCGCCCTCTTTTTACAATCATTTGATAAAGAATCATCTAATTGCCTGTGCACTTACCACTGGTTCTAAACAAACAATAGAAGCTAAACGGAAAAGGGAATTAGTTCTATACTTTCAATGTTATTGTTACACATATGGTACAGCGCCACTTGGGCAATTATTCCCTGATCTTCCCATCTGAAAGGTTTTTATGAAAGGAAAAAAAAAAGAAGCATTGTGCCACAGGTAAAATCCAATCAGACTTGCCAAGATTAAGCAAATAATTATAGCATGAAGATGGGCTTGTGATATGACAGCAGCAGTGTAAGGAAGTCAAAAATGGTAAAGAAATATTATCACCTTCAGCAGCAAGATTTGCTACAACTTTAACAGCATGAATTCGCACATCATTGTCTTCTGCTTCAAGCAATGACAAGATCTTTTGCAATCCCACTGATAATATTGTCTATTGTCAGTAATAAACAAGAGCAAAGATTGATACACTTAAAACATAATGCACGAATTAAAAATAAGTTTAGCACAGGAACAGACTGCAACCTTGCTCAAAGAGTTTTGCTATTGAGGTTTTCTCCTCATTTCCTGAATCTTTGGGCTGTGGATGTCTAACTTGAGTCATAAGGGATTCAAGGGCACCAACTTTTCCAGGCTCATTCCTGTCTAGTCGTTGACTTGTCTACAAAAGCATATCCGTAAGAATCCACGTTTCAGGACTATGTGCATACCATGGCCTTGCATGGAATGGCCCCATTTAATGCATGACCAAAAAAAAAAACATAAAAAAATATACGGGCAGAGGGATTCATTGGACCTGCTCGTATTCTGAAAGTGTTTTCTAACAGCTCACAGGATCATCATCACAAACTTTGTAAGAGTTGACAGTCTCCAAAGTTCAGATTCACTTTCTTTACAAATGTGACTTCTAGTTATCTAAATATGGAGCACGTAATAAAAAAAATCACTACAGATATGTTCACTTTGTGTCAAATTTAAACTGCAAATCCAAGAACTTTGGGCTATGGAACTTGTTTAGACCTCACTGCAAAATTTTCTTTTAGAGCTTTTAATGATTTTATTATCCCATTTCTTGGTTTAATTCAGGCCTGACAAGCCAAAGGCAAAGTTTGACTTAAACCATCTTGATCAAACCAAAGCAGAATCACTAAACAAGACCATGTGTCTATATTTCTCACCAGCAAAACAAAGATGCTAATAACCACTACAATGTTCTTTTGGGGTAATATTCAACTTATAAACTCCCCTAAAAGTATAGGAGCTGGACCATTTCTCTTAAGAGGTAATATTTGAGTTTTGAATTCAACTGCATATTTATTAAGCCATCCTGTGGAGTTAGCGAAGGAAAATTATAATTCTTACTGGGGAAAAAAACAATCAACAAAAGTGAGAACAATTAAAAATGAGGATATAATTGGAAGATGATTCCCAACAAAATACTTATAAATTCTACAAGCAGCTTACCTCATTAGCTTCAAAACTTAGTTGCAACAACTGACTGTGTAGTGTTGCTATTTCTCCTTCAAGTTTCTCTTTCTGATGTTCCTCATCTTCCAGCATCTTACGAAGCTTTAAGATCTCCGAATTTCCAGCTGCCTAGAACATCAAATAATTGCTCTATGTAACACCAACAAGATGTCAAATATTGGTTAAATGAGATTAAAAATTATTAAGTCAGTTATAACGCACCTCAGACCTTTTCCATTGAGTCAATTGAATTTTAAGATTTTGCACTTCCTCTTCAGCAGCCTTCCTAAGAAGCGTCTCTTTCTGGAGCAACTTCGTTAGGTCATCAATTTCCTCAACATGCACCCTGCAACTCTATGTACAATAAAATTGTTAAGAACACTCTTCAACATGCAATATGTAAAGGAAGAAAGGACCAAAATAATCGATATGGCAGGGGCAGTGAGAAATATATCAACTCAAATAAAAAAAGCAACACTTGGAAATTGCGCAAACTGGATCAATGGGAGAAATGCAATGTGAAAGGCACCTGAAAACTAGGATGACTTCGTGCTATACTATTGACAGGTTAAAAGAAGAAAGCAGCCTCGATATACATAGACGCTAGAATGCGTGGCCAATGTCCAAATTTCGACCATGCGAATTTTTGAAACCTTGACCTTGATAAAATGCATTATGTTTTCTTTCTTCCCTAATGTAATCAATAATATAATCAGGAACATCTAGAAGAGTCAACTACCAACAATAATTCTATGAAGAAAAAGAAAGTAGAGATGGTAAATATGTTGTATGGTCTGTTGTTTTAAGCAAAACAATATATGACAAGATGGAAAAGAACAGAAAAACATTATAGCTTTCCTTTTTCTTTTTTTTTGGGTAGAGTATAGACCAAAATACCTCTTTGATAGTTGTCACATTAGAGCCATCATCTTCAGGTCCATTTGTGATTTTTTCACTGCCATGCTTTTTCTGATTCATCACCAACTGCTCTTCAAGCTTCTTTATTGATTCCATATAGTCTTTCTGATATTTTACTCTTTCCTTCTACAAGGGAGGAAATATGGATTTAAATAAGCATAAACATTCTCTCAGAAAAAAAGAAGCAGCATAAACACACTCTAAGGCAGACAATACAATTAAGTTTTCCTTCCTTGCTTTTAAAACAAATCTCACCAGCTATATTTTTCTTTGTAGTAATGAACCACAGAATAATGTTTAAATCAGTAATTAAAAAATGTTAAACTGTATAACCATGTGAAGGCCAACTAGCTTTCCAAATATTGGTACAAAATTTACCTCCAGTCCGTCTGCATAGTTCCTTTCAACCTCTGATATCCGATTTTGTGCTTCTATGGTTATTCTTTCAATCTCATCCTCAAATGCTTTCTGCTGCCTTTCATGTTCTGCAATGAGTTTGTCTAATTGTATATCTAACCTTCTTGCCAAACTTTTGTAGTCGAATTCTTCCTTCAATTTCAGCAT
Source organism: Prunus fruticosa (assembly GCA_018703695.1). Taxonomy (NCBI): domain Eukaryota; kingdom Viridiplantae; phylum Streptophyta; class Magnoliopsida; order Rosales; family Rosaceae; genus Prunus; species Prunus fruticosa. The sequence continues at coordinate 19,537,514 of CM031921.1, forward strand.
ATTTTCCACTTTCATAGCCTATGTGAGCACAAAATTTCAGTATCTTCCAAATAACGGATATGCATAAACACATACATATTTTGCACAGAGTATTCCCTTGAAAGTTTTTTCTGTGGTTTTCTGCGGCCATTGATCATACAGATAAAACCCACGCAAACAAAAAGAAAGAAAAGCACTGGTATATTGCCATAATGTTCACAAATTTGGCTAATTTACCTATGACGACTATACCAATTAGTCCAGAGAGGCAAATTCAAAGTATAAAGAAACAAGAAAGTGAATTTGGAACCCACCCGCTGTCCAAACATAATAGTACTAGCTGTCTCTCCTCGATGACGGGGTGATGGACCAATAGTAATAACCAGTGAAGTTCTTGCTGTGCCTGTTGAAATTTACCGGTGTCAGGCATAGAATGTTGAAATGTCAAAAGATAAAATACTGCAATCCGTGTAAGGGTTTTTTTTCTTTATTTTAAAAGCAACATAGACATGGCCTGGGAGGCAACATTTATTTATTTATCTTTAACATACAAGTGTCTTTTGGTCTATTGTGTGTCCTGTTTATCTATTGGACTCATGAACTATTTGAGAGGCCAAGAATCATACTCAAGATAGCCATGAAAAAAAATTTACGAGTATACACCTGAATGAAGATAACATATTCTGATACAATTTTATTTTATAGAAAAATAGAGATGAAAACATGCAACAAGAAAAACTTACTCGCATATTTAATGCATCCTACCTCCAAATGAATCCCAAAGCAATCTTGTGAGTTTTGAATCTCGAACTGGAACATGTGCACTATTCTCTGCCAATGCATTAATGCACTTGCCCAATGCACTCAAGGAGAGATTGATTGATTTGGCTTCTTCTAGTGTATGTCCTTCACTTCCTGGTACATGAAAGATTAACCAACAACAAATATCAGACCCTGCCCCCATATAAAAGTACATATCTGTCATAGCGAAAAAATGTATATATAAGATAGTTTTCCTGAAAAATTATGTTTTGTGGTTCTCTATTGTACAGTAACCCTAAGCTTATGGCAAGAAAGGATTCAATTTTCTGAGTGTTCTCAACAAAAACGAAATACTGTATTAGGAAACAAAAAACAAAATAATAGCCAGTCAATCATAAGTAAGGAGTCTGTTATTATTTCCATTCACCGCATGCACGCACCTGATTTGTCAATACGCTCTGAACCAGCAAGATCCACCACAACCAACTTGCTCTTTCGAACAACAGGAGGCTTTAGACTTTTAACCATGTGAGAATTGTTCCCATTTTGGCTTGGCAGAGCTGAATCTCTTCCTTTGACAGACTTCTTTACGTTTACCTATAGCATTTTAGATTTCTTTTCTTTTAATAAGTAGCATAACCCATATCTCTTAATGCTCCAACATTATCAGCTTATAAAATCTACAGTGAGTTCCACTTACTTTCAAAAACATAAGCATAGCAAAACAAGAAAAAGCAAATGACTTACCATCAGAATAGCATGACTACGAGAAGATTCAGTATTCAATTTTGTATTTGTAGCAAAGCGGTGAGCCTCCCCTAATCTTAGCAGTTCCACAAAACTCTGATGGTCCCTAATTTTGACTAGGCTAGCCCCTGGTACTGAGACATCACCGGTCTTTGGGTCCTCCACTATAGAAATGTTATCATTGGCTGGATCAAGTAGGTCCTGTATAGTTTCCATGTAAAGCTGCATACATGCATAAAGAACCAGAATGTTAGAGAAACCATAAAGTCTCTAGTAAATTTGATCAATAATAAAGGTCAAATATCTACAAATAACAGTAAAATTATAAACCAACAATAATAATGATATTTAAACATATTATTAACACCAATTTCAGAGGCAAACAACCTGAAAATACGAGACTGACAAAGAATCAGACTCCAGAGATACATCTGCTAAAATATCCTCCATAGCACGAACCATTATTCCACGAGCAGCAGTGTCTTCTTCTCCAAGTCTTCCAAGAGTATATGTTTTCCCTGTACCGGTCTGGCCATATGCCATTACTGTTCCATTATAACCTTCAAGAACACTCTGGTGAAGGAAATTACAAGATGGGATGTCAATTGAACGAAGTTCCACAAAACAAAAAAGAAAAATAAGTTCTTAACCATATGAATAGGCATATATATAATATACAGTGAGCTTCTATTGGGGGATCCCTCAAATAAGCTTATTTGCGGGACACCTTTGTAGGGCCCACCACACATTGTTTTTCAATGATCCGAACCATCTAATTTTTAGATATTCCCTCAAAGATCATATCTGCAAAAAATCACTTGAATCCGAAACTATTTGACCACTCAATTAGATTATTGTTATTTTAGTCTTTTCTTGAAGCATCGTGTTCATCTATTTTGTTGCTACCAATTAGATGCCTTAATGATTTTCAATTTTTCTGATTTTTTGCAAGGGTGATCTATGAATGAAGACTTGAAAAATAGATGGTTTGGATCGTTGAAAAAAAGATTTGTAGGGTACCCTAAAAGGTGTCCTTATATATATATATATTATATAGATATATGCATATGCTTATATATTTCCCACTTATGAAAGGAGTGTTAATGCTTAGCTACAATCTCCGGGGGGAGGGGTGATATACATATGCAAAATCATAATATTAAGTAACGGAAAATCTACCAACTACACCTAGAAGTAGATACAGTCTTTCTGACATAGTGTGAGTCCAAACATAAGTAGATAACATTAATGAAAATGCAAAAATTTCCCTAAAATGCGTGTTACAGATTATGTGGATCCTTGGAATACACCAAATGTCTAGATTAAAAATTTAGCTTAACCAACTTCCAAATGACCAGTTCAAAAGGCAAAAGCTAATTTTTAAATGACTACAAGGTTTATGAAGGAAACTAATGAGTTAAGCATGTGCACCTCAACAACAGGCTTTGCCACTACTTCATAAACACGCTTTTGGGATGCAAACTCAGTGAGCACTTCATCAAACTCATAAGTATCCGTGTCCCAATTGTTTTTCCGAAGTTTCAACCTTTTCAGCTGAAATAGACCAAGATAGATTTACTTGCCATGGCCATAAATCAGATACTAACCGGAAGACAGTGAGCTATTAATAAATCAAGTTTTAGCAGTATACCTCTGGCTGTAATTCTACACAATCAGCAAAATCGGCATCTGCAACCATTTCCTCAGCATTACGTGGTCGCAATCTTACAGCAACTCGGACTCTTCCAGGAACTAGACCCAAGAAAAGAAAAGTTGAATGACCAACCACAAAGCATTTACAATTCTTTAGTTATGGGATAGGGAATAAACTCATGCTAGGAACCTCTTTTGATCAACAAATAATAAATTTTTGAGAAACCTAATGCTAGTGCAAAAGGAAGAACCTACTGGTTAGCATTACAGCTTACAGTAGAAAAGGACAATTAATTTTCTTCACGGAGAGGAAAACTTTACACTAGAACTTCCCACGAATGTAGCATTGAACAAATTATTTTGACATCAATGATGTATCCTACTATTTCATCTCCAAGAAAGACGAGGGGACTCAGAGATGAATTTACAATTTAAGGTTTACATAGGAAAAAAAAATTATTGAGCTTTCAACACATAAGGCAGGCGTAAAATCAAATTATTTCTGCTAACTTGATTCATGTGGAATACCATTTGCACAGACATACTATAACACGATTGCATAGCTTAGTTTATAGACTGCTTATCAATTTAACAGGGTAAAAAACATAAGTTTCTATGTATACCCAATTGAATTATGGGACAATCAAATGCTCCATAACTCAAAAAGGTTTTCGCTCCAAAACATGGGATAGTTATTCATCCTCAGAAAAGTGAACACCAAATTCGACGACTTTATTTGTTTAACTGTTTGGAAGTACTTGTATTGCTTAACATAGCTGTGCTAACCCTGGTTTTACTTCCAAATGCAAACCACATTAATGCCATATTAGCTAAAAGGCCTGGAGATTCTAATATGTCATAACACCTATCTAACTAGTTTTGTTAACTCACATTTATTTGCACAATCCTATCAAAACCGCCAAAATCAACAACAACAAAAAAGCAAGAAATAAGTTCCCCAGTATCTCAATTACAAAATGCATCACAACCCAAAATTCTGAACTCACCTCCTGTATCATTTTTAGAAGTAGCAGGTCCAGCACCACCACCGCCGATAGAGCCAGTGCTGTTCCGGCGGGGCCCAGAAGCAGGCAAAGCCTTGGATTTGACAGAAGACTTCGGGTTGGAGTTGAGAGAGAGAGGCCTATCCACCTTATGAGAGCTCCTCTGAGTGGCATCTCGGTAATTATACCCGCCTGACGCGGCCATTCCAATTAACAACGAGAAATGAAACTTCAAAAATGGGTCTTCAACTTCACCAGAGGCAAACACATACAAAAGGAGCAATCTTAGAAATTCGAAGAAGAACCCAGAAAGACCCAAGTGTCTGTCTTCAAAATTAAACAATTCCCAGAAAAACCCAAGTGCAATATTTGAAGTTTGAAGAAGAAATGCAGTTCGTGCAGAGGTGATGGGATGTTGTAGAAGCAGCAGTAGCAGATTAGTAGTTAGTGAGTCCTTCAAGTGGTAGTGGAGCTAAATCGTGTGGAATGCGACTCAGATAAATCCGGGTTTCTCTTTTGATTTGGTGCTTTCAGCCTTTTGCTTCCTCAAATCCAAGCCTACTGGGACAGTGAGAGAGAGAGAGGGATTAGAGAGAGAAAGCAAAGCGTATTTGACTTGGTTTACTTGTGTATAAAGAGAGAGAGAGTGATGGTCCCGTCACACCTTAGTGGGTCCCCATTTTTGCTCCATTTCCTTTGGGCTTTAAGTCTTAAAGTACGATAATGTCCTTGTGTTTTTGTTGCTGAGGGGTAATTTAATCACGTTGTGCAACCACTAACTACCAATGAATTGACTAAACTACCACCATCATTTCTATGATAACAGTAAGACCCACCAGTTTCATAATATACATGTTTTAATCTGTGACATAATTAAGTACACACAGATTTAGTGGCGCCAGAATTTGAAAAAATGAATAAGAAATGGAGCAAAATGAATAGGAGCTGATTACCCTTAGCAAAGTGATGAGAGCTCAAAGAGCAAAGATGATGAGGAGAGAGAGAGAGTAGCGCTTTTGCTTTTAAAAAAAAGAACAGCAAAAGTGAGGGAAGGAGCAATTCTAGAGATGTAGAATTATGAACAAACTTTGGAATTTAATGGTGCCAAAAAGAGCATTAACCATTTGAATACTGTCCCCTTATTTTAATGGAGCACTAAATCAAACCAAATGAAACTTTCAAGCACCCTTTTCCCAGCATACCAGAATGGGGCCTTCCTTCGATGCTTTACTTTTGGAAAAAATAAAAAGAAGAAAAAATAATGGTCCCCATGATTTGTTCAGAATCAGAATCCCCCAATTTCAAACACACATCTTTCTACAAAGTTAAGTGGCCTTGACTTTCTTATTTTCTTTCAAGACCAATGACGCAAGTGGTAGGGATAATTTGTTTCAGAGCAAATGTGAAGTGTTCATCTGCAGAAAAATGGTAGAAGATGAAGATGGTAATTTGCAGCATTTATAGCCCTTACCATTTGTATCAAACTGGTTTTGTTCATTTTTAGTTTATATGCAGAGAATTTTGCAGCCTGTTTATATTTATAAGATGGCAAGCTTCAATCATGGGTTTGAAAAAGATACTGTTCTCACCTACCTAATGTTTCAAGCGAGCAGAAAAATTATAGTACGATTTAACACATCAATGTGGCTCTACCATGGCCATTCAAGTAGTTTAAATGTCCCGTTGTTTAGGGCCTTCCTTCAGAGGGGCCCTGAGCTTTCTTGGCACAGAAAATGTCTCTCTACCAATAAATACTCTTTGAGAACATGAAAGATGTTCTTAGGTTAATGTCAGCACAAGGCAATGTGCATCAATCTGATGATGACCACACGAAACCTTCAAAATGACTACTAATACTCTCTATGTTTCCATCATAGAGATAAGAGAAGAAATCAACTTATTTACCTGACACGTATGGTTTTCAAGTGATTACATGTATATAAGATTTACCTTAAGACCGTATACTCCATGAGAAGTGGGTTGTGAGAATTTCTGTCGATATCAAAATCAAAAACCTAAGGTAGAGGACTATAAGAGCATGTTTGACATGTATATCAAATTGTTAATTTAGGTGACCCATTGAAAGAGATCAAAATCATTAATAGTAGTTTAGATTGATAACAAGTTAAATTGTCTAGCAACACCAACACATAACACCAAAAGAATACTTCCCATCATTTCGATGTGCTAGATCGATTTGGTGAACCAATTATGTGCATTCAGGAAACCATAATTGTTTCCAAGGAAGTTCTTATACCTATTACATGACAACCAAATGCATCAATAAATTTGAACCAATTATATGTAAAGGGTCACAATCCAAGGGACCAATGCACCAATGACACATTGACCAGTCGAATTTTTTGCCTCATGAGTTTCAAATTTCAATGATCTAAAGTGACAGATATGTTTCATAACTTTTTAGTTCGGAAAGGGGTAGGGGCCTTAGGGAAAAAGGGATGAGAAAAAAAATCATCATTAAAAGAAACATGAACAGCATATTTAACCCATTTTGCGAGGAAAAAGAGAGAGAGAGAGGAAAAGAAAAGGACCATGATTGCTAGTTGCTCCACCACCGCAGGCCTGGCTAGTGGCAGCCTTTATGTTACTTTCTCATATCTTGAAGGGTGGTCAGTTTAAAATGCTTCATATTTAGAGCAATTGGTCATGGATGAGTAAATGCATATAATACATAGTTGAGTTGCTCACCCAGAAATTCACATGAATTGTTGGCATGACATCAATGTTTGCTTCCAATACACTTCAATTATTAAGTCACTCAATCAATCACAGGTCTTACTTTATGGCTGAGTAACATGCAATCCAGGTGAGCAGTTATTAACCTTTTTTTTCGAGTTTATAAAAAATTTCAGCTATGAAGTCCCAATTCTTTTTATTTGAAACAAATATGGCTATAAATCCTGTTAGACAGCCCACATAATCTGGCTTTTGTGATATATATATATTCTCTTAGAGCACTTCTAGTAATAATGAAGTTTTGGGGGTTCCAGCGGGCTTAAGCTGCAGGACAGCAGTTGGGTCCCTCCAAACCAGGCTAGCTTCTAGTCTGGGTTTTCTGGCGTATGTGATGACGTCAACAACCAAATTTTTTTTTAAAATTTTATAAAAAAATACTAAAAATTTCAGAATTTTTTAAAAATAAATACTTAGTCATATTTTTCACTTCCCACACCAAAATTTTATACAAATTCCTCTCCTCATATCTCATGTGAATAGTAGTTGACATGTCAACGGGTGGAAACACACATTACTTGTTGCAAGGGCAGCCACTATTCACATGAATAGTGTCTGCCCTAGCCCCCTCCACCCATTTGCTTGCTCTTAGAGCATTTACAATAAGTTCCATAAATCACCTCCTTAGACAAATTTTATGGAGGAATTAGAAAAATACAACTCCAACCATGCTCCATATCTACCTCCTAAAATAGGGAGACCTTTAGGAGCTCATAAATCTGAGGAGAGAGAAATAACTCATAATGACTCTCTATAATTTAATGCTGCTTTATTTAAAGAGTATTTCAAACCTTTAATTAATGCTAACTATTTTTTATATTATTTTTTAATAGAGATGGACCAATTAAAAAAGAGTTATAGCATTTATGACTCCCTAAACTAGAGAGCATGATTGGAGTTTAAATTTTATAGAGAACTCCTAAAATAACTTTTATATGTTTTTAGCTAAAATTTAACTAAAAAATAGAGAGCGTGCTTGTGGATGCTAGTCAACTCTCTTAATTGTACATCAGGGATCTCTGTTTATTTCCCTTTTTGATTCCTCGTTGTATTGTATAAATTTTCTCCTTAAGAGATGAATATTCATGCAGAAATTCTCAACTTCTTCATGGTATCAGAGTAGAGATCCTCCTGTCTCTCGCCCTCATCTTCCCCTTCTCCCTCTGAGCTTGCTACCCAGTAATTTCGCCACTGCGACTCTTAATCAAGCTGTCGTTTGATGTTTGATCGATATGATTTTTCTCATTTCTACTAGATCGAGTCGATGTGCGAAGCCTAGCCACTATTGCCGCTGCCACTTTCTAGCACCGCTACTTTCTCTCTTATTCATCTGTGACTCAACTAGTTCTTCAAATATGTTTCATGTGGCTCAAGGTTTTGGTTTGTCAACTGTGTCATGGAACTGGTCACACAGCTCTTACTTGTCCAACTTTGTGTCATGTGGCTCGTGCTAGTCTCAAGCTTGTTGGCCTACCCCATCTTCTTCTCATGTGCCTTACTATGACATTGTGTTGTTAAGCTCATAATTTCATACATATACATGTCTTATTTACTTAGTCATTTTGCTTAGTTTCTTAGCATTCTGAGTCATTTACCTCTCTTTGTGTGTTTTGTAAGTCAATAAAGCAAAAGAGCATAATTCATGCAATTCAAGCATGTTAAGGCCTGATTTAGATTATTAGAAGAAAAGCTCAATTTGGGTTACACTCCCTTGTTAGTCCAGTTTCGTTGGTAACATTGCAGTCCTTATTTCAACGACCTACACCGCTCAGATGAGAAGACATCCTTCATGGACGTTGTTCTGATGGGTGCCTATTATAACATATCCAAAATGCAGCCTAATTGGATAAATCTGGAGTCCGTCACCCATCAAACACTGAACCATGCTCAGGAGGACGTTTGTTGGAGTTGCTAAATCTGAAGACTGAGTTAGCAATTCGTTTCAGACTTAAATTCTTCATCCAAACTTGAATTAGCCTAAATGACATGTGTTTGGAAAGATGACATTTCTGAACTTCAAGATGGAAGGCTCAAAGTCGTCATTTGCTTAAGGGAAGCCCAATTTGTGAGCCCATGAAGTTGATGGTCATTCTAACCTAAGCATAAGCTAATTGTTGCTTGGTAATTCTGAACTAAGCATGAGGTGATTTTTGATGGTGGGGAAGTTAGGTGAGCTGATTCGAGTGGAGTTTTCCAGGAGCCACAAGAAATAAAGAAGATTAAGTGGGTGTTGTTGGTGAACTAATTTTAAATGCAATTGTGTGTTAGGTGAAGTAGGTGTGATTGGTGAACTCAATTGTAACCTAACCCCTATGCCTACAAATAGAAAATCTTGAAGGCGCTAAGAGATATTCATTCATATTCCATCACATTGTACACAAAGCGATGAAGAGTTGAAAGCCACAAAGGGAGATAAGAGAGAAGGAAATTGTTGGGAGGCTTTGGCTTCCTAGTAGCCATGAAGATGAAGCTTTTCCATCTCTAGCATGTTGTACCGAATGGCTCGTGAACTTGCAAGATAGCATAATTCATGCAATTCAAGCATGTTAAGGCCTGATTTAGATGAATGAAAGAAGAGCTTAAAGACAAACCCAATTTGGGCTACACTCCCTTGTCAGTCAAGTTCCGTAGGTCACATTACATGCCTTATTTCAAGATGATCTACACCGCTCAGATGAGGAGACATCCTTTATGGACACTGTAAGGCCTGCAATGTGACTTATGAAATTGGACTAACAAGGGTGTTTAGCCCAAATTGGGTTTGTTTTTATGCTCTTCTTCCATTCATCTAAATCAGGCCTTAACATGCTTGAATTGTATGAATTATGCTCTCTTACTCTATTGACCTACAAAACACATAAAGAGAAGTAAATGACTCAAAATGCTAAGAAACTAAGCAAAAGGACTAAGTAAATAGGGCATGTATATGTATGAAATTATGAGCTTAACAACTGCATGGTATCGGGCTCAGGAGCATCCATTCATTTGATTAGTTTGATTAGCAATCCAACCCTACTACAACACCATGTTCCATATACTGGCCATGATTTCGTTCTGCTTGGTAATAATACATAGATGCCCATTAAGTATACCGATAACATGTCATTGACTCTTGGCTCCAGCTCTTATAGGTTAAACAATGTTTATGTTATCCCTTCCATGTGTAAAAATCTTTTGTCTATTGCTCAACTTTGTCAAGATAACAATGTTTTATTTGCCTTTGACTCTCACCACTTTTACATCTTTGATCGTTCTAATAGTTCTCTACTTTTTTCTGGGCCTATGTCGCAATGGTCTTTATAAATTCCCTTCCATCCCATCTCGACTTCATGCTTTATCTACTTCTATTCATTCATCATCCTTATGGCATCATAGATTAGGACTTCCATCTCATAAAGTCATGTCATTTTTAGGTAAACAAAATCTTTTAGGCTCTCGTTTCAAAATTGATCATTGTTTTTCCAAGGATTGTGCCTTGGGTAAATCCACACAACTCCCCTATTATGTTTCAATAACATAAGTGCTCACTCTCCTTTTCTCTTGTGCACTCTGACGTTTGGCAATCACCTACTCCTTCTTTTACCGATTACAAATATTATGTCTTATTTACAGATAATTTTTATCGTTTCACTTGGTTATATTTTATGAAACACAAATCTGAAGTTTTTGAGCACTTTAAGAACTTTCTCTCCTACATTGCCACACAATTTTCTTCTTTTATGCAACATTTTCAGAGTGATTGTGGTAAAGAATATGATAATACTTCCTTCCGCGCTTTATGCATTTCTCATGGATTCACCGTAGTTTTTCTTGTCCTCACACCCCTTAACAAAATGGTCTTGTTGAACGCAAGGCCCGCACTCTTCTCCTTAATAGTCACGTTCCCGTAAGGCATTGGGTTGATGTTGTTTCCATTGCTGTTTTTATCATCAACCCTCTTCCCTATCCTATTTTTCAATGGTCTTCACTCTATTGTTGTCTTTATGGTCAAACTTCATCTTATTCTGAGCTAAGAGTCTTTAGTTGCGCATGTTATCCACATTTGGTTGCTTACCTGACTAACAAACTTTTACCCATAACTATTAAGTGTGTTTTTCTAGGTTTCAGTTTGCAGCATGAAGGGTATAAGTATCTTGATCGTGTTATTGGTCGAGTCTACATCTCTCGCCATGTTCGTTTTGATGAGCAATCATTTCCATTTGCTTTCTCAAACACCTGAACTGCTTCCACCTCTTCTGAATGGATGTGTGCTCCAATTTCACCTCTATCATTGCCATTCTTTGTGCCATAACCTCCTTCAACACCACATGTGCCACCATCACTTCCTACAGGTCCACATGCGCCACCACCACCTCCGACACCCTTGCGTACCTATCATCGTCAACATATTGTAATCTCCCATGGTACACAGACTACACCATCTTCCCCTCTTAGGGCTTATGAGCCTCATACGAAGACAATACCATCTCCACTTCCACCTCCTAGGGAGTTCTGAGCCTTCTTATGATAGGCACACTTCCGCTTCGGGTTCGCATGTTGTGGTGCATCATGGTCACTCGAAACCAGGATGGCATTTTTCGGCTTCGTGTTCGCACAGGACAACGCTGTTTGATTTATTGGCTTATTCTTCTGTCCCTAATGAGGAACCTACTTGCTACACCCAGGTTGTTCAATTCCTGAATAGCGTACATCCATGACTACTGAATTTAACCCTCTCCTTAAAAATTAGACTTGGGTTCTTGTTCCACCTCCTCCTCAACAACACGTTGTTGGTTGCAAGTGGGTGTTTAAGCTTAAACGAAATTTTTGATGGTTCCATTCAACGATACAAAGCTCGCCTTGTTGCCAAATGGTTCCATCAATAATCTAGTATAGATTTTGATGAAACCTTCAGTCCTGTGGTCAAGCTCACTACGGTTCGCAATATTCTTTCTTTAATTGTCTCTTTTGGTTGGCCTCTCCACCAATTAGATGTGAATGCCTTTCTTCATAGCTATTTAGACACTACGGTTTTTATGGCTCAACCTTCGGGTTTTGTTGATCCGGCGTGTCCCACTTATGTATGTCAGCTTCAAAAATCCATATATGGTCTCAAACAAGCTCTTTGTGCTTGGATCTAACGTCTTAGTGGCTTCTTACTTCAGTTTGGGTTTCTTCAGAAGTTGGGCCGATCACTCACTGTTCATCTTTCGCCGACCTTATGATATTATGGTTCTCTTGTTAAATGTGGACGATATTGTTCTAAATGGCAACCAGACCTCTCTTCTATCATCCTTTGTAGCCTTTCTTGGTAAGGAGTTTGAGCTGAATGATGTTGGCCTATTATCTTACTTTTTGGGACTTGAGGCTAATTCCACATCATCTGGCCTCCATCTTTCACAAACTAAGTATACTGTTGATCTTCTCAAACGACATTCCATGACTGATTCTAAGCCATGTTGAATATTGGCTCAAAACAAAAATACTTTCGGTTGCTTTTGGCTAAAAGGCAAAGTGGTCAAAAGAATGCAAGTTGGCAGACATATTGATGGGTTGGCTTTTTTCCTTTTTTGACTTTAGGGTCCTTTTGTTTTTTGGTTGGGGCCGTGGGTTCCTTGAAGAGCCAACTTGTTTTGGCTATAAAAGGGAAGCAGCCAGCATTCGTAATTGAGGAGAGCTGCACCATAGTGGAGTGGAGGGAGAGAAAATAGCAAGAAGCCATTCGGCCAGAGAGTAGAAAATTCTCTCAATTTGTCTTTGCTTTGTATTTTAGTTTCTCTTCCTATTGTAAATGTGTGAGCTTGGGTTATTTGGGTCTTTGGGAAATTGAGTGATAAACACTGTTGTATGTTCTCATTGATTATAGTGAAATACTCCGTCGTCTCCAAACTGGATGTAGGCAATTGCCGAACCAGTATAAATATTGTTCTTGTTGGTGTTGTTTTGTGTTCATTATTTTATCTCCTGCCAATTGTTAATTTTTCACTTGAAATTGGTTGACGCTTCCACACAACAACCATGCACTACACTAGTTTGTGCCTCTTGCCAGATGTCTTCCCTTGATGGTCAGTTGCTTTATGATGCTACTGAATACCGCCACCTTGTGGGATCTCTTCAGTTTCTCACGTTCACTAGGCCAGACTTCTCCTTTGTTGTTAATCAATTTATGAGTGCACCTCATTCTCCACATTTGGTTGCTGTCAAGCTCATTCTTCGTTATCTGAAGGGTTCCCTTGGCTTTGGACTCTCCTTTCGCAGGGGAGTGTCAACTCGCTTAATTGTATATTGGTGTATATCAGGGATCCGTGTTTATTTCCTTTTTTGATTCCTATCTGTATTGTATAAATTTCCTCCTTGAGACTTGAGAGATGAATAATCATTCAGAAATTCTCAACTTCTACAAATCCCAATTCTTTTTTGCCGAAATCTCTTTGGCCCTTTGTGGTTATACTTGGCCGTACGCTTTGGACTTTTGATGATGTCGGTAATTTCCTCCAAATTTGGATTAAGTCTTTGGGTTACTGGACTCCATACTTGTATTAATCCTACATGGGTATTGGTGTTTGTAATGGCCCTTTGGCTTGAATTATAAATACATTATCGTCTTTATCTCAACCAAAAAAAAAAAAAAAAGGCTAAAGAAATTTGGATGGGTCAACTTTATTATTGACATGTACTACAACAGGAACGTACACAGAACAGAGCAATGCTGTGAGATTTTAGGCCACAAGTTTTAAAGCAATTTGGAGATCGCACTATACCATAAAAATGACATCTAGCTTCTGAAAGGAGTGGCAAATTAACGGGTCTTATCTTGCCCCAAGTTTGAAGGAATGCGGAACTGTAAGCTTTAATTTGAAAAGGATGGCAAATTAAGAAATGAAAGCTATGTCTTAGTAATATTCAAATGAAGAAAATTCCATCCTTCATGCTGAGAAAACTAGCATACTAGTTGCAAACTGATCAATTTGCACATAAGCTAAGATTAAATGAACACTGTCATAACTTGAATTGGATCCAGAACGAACTATACAACAAGATTAACAAGAGGTTCAACTAGTGATGAGAATACACACTTTGCCTTCGGGAAGCTAACCTCACTTGGATGACAAACTCATAAGCCAGGAAAGAAAGGGATAATTTTGAGATCATCAAAATGATTTGAAGAATTGAAGCAGCCGTTCAAAACATGGTGCCACCTGACCGTGAGTCTCTTTCGAACACTTTGCATAAAACACAGAAAACGAATGCAACATTCACTAATGAAAATGACATCAAATGAGTACTTCAATTTCCATCTTCATATAAGTGAAGCTTCCAGCATTCTGTATCCTGATTCCTGCACACATAGAAAACCACTAGCTTCTTCCTCAGTATGTCACCTTTACTGCTCTAACAAATAGATATTTCTTGGTGCCTTATAGGAATAAGATCTGTTTGTGCATATACAGATACTTCAAAGATTCTTGGAGCATTCTTCAGATGCTCTGTAAATACGAAATGCAGCAAAACACATTGTAGCATTGCCGATAACTGTCAGGGCTGCTTGAAGAGCCACCAGGACCTGCAAATCATGGAGAAGCCCCAAAGTCACTGTAGATATTTGTCTCACAACTCAGTTCCTGTTGTAATTGAAGGGAAATATTCATAAGAATATTCTGTTGCTGCAAGGGATGATCATGATCAATATTCTGTTTTGTGTTTCAACCATTTTATTTCCCTTACTCTTAAACAAATCTGCAAGGAAGAGATACCACCCTTCTTACCTCAAGAGACTCGGAGTTATAAAAGAAATGCCATGTGCATGCACATAATGCTCCACCAAGCAGGGGAACCTACATCAATCAATTACATCAGTAAAAATTTAAACAAGGAGGCAGTAGCCGTTTGAATAATTGCAAAACTACAAAGCAAGCTCCACATAAACTCCTCAACCTCCACACCCCGGCAACTGACTTGGAAACCTAAATTTTCAACTTAAAACTACATCAGAATCCACAAACTGACAAAAATGATATCAACCCCATCTTAAAAGCCATCTTCTTTAAGATTAGACCCTAATCGTTTTAAATTGTAAAGTCAGTTAAATGGATATGAACTGCCATTAGTAGTACAGCTTAACAAACAAGTACCGTTGTAAAAGAAATCCACCATTAGTAGTAAAGTTTCCAATCAGCTCACAGAGAGACCATTATCAAGAAATACTTGAGATTTTTATCCTACTACTGGTAAGTGTATGGTGTCAAGCAGGGAGGATCAAATCAATAAAACTATCTAGAAGACAGGTGTACCCACTATAGTTCAAATTCTAGATTGGTTGGTGGCTCATGATAAACCAAAACTTGTGATATGCTCTGAAAGAAAAGGAGGCCCTATGCTTGTTTATCTCCTCACTAGTTTGTGTTGAGAAATGCTGAGAGTGAGTCAACTGAGCATATATATACTTATGTTGGGGCAAACAATTAGGCTTTTACTCTTTGGTATTCTGTAGTGCTGGCCTCTATTTGGATTGTGGGGTTGGAGAAGAATAGAAGGATCCTCGACAACAGAGCAGATAAAGTTTCTATAGGATTTCTACCCTCATTTTGGGGCACCATTGCCTAAAAACTTTAGGAACATACCTTTTAGAATTATTCTTCCTGATTCAGTAGGAATTTCACATTGATGATTGGTTTGCTAGGCTTGTGCTCGTAGTTGGTTTTCTCTAGGTGCTACGTTAGTAGTATTAGTTGCTTTGCATGTCCATCTCCTCCTTATGTACTTCATTTTGTTTCTCAATAAAGTTCATGTTTCCGATCAAATAAGATAAAAACAAAAACAGGAAGGATAGAAAGCACTGGTCAATTGTATCTCCCCAATTTGATTCTCTGAGAAATTGGACAAAATTGTAATGGTTTGATTTGATAAGTAGTATGATTTTAGCCAACAATACAACTACTGGAAACAAATGGGAACAATCGCCTACCAACCAATTTACTAAAACTTCAACTACTGTACACAACCTCTACAAAGTACTTCAATGAAGTTAGAAGAGCTCCATCATTCAGAATAAATAATTTTAACAGAGGCAACATTGTTCTTTTGTTATTCATTTAGCCATGGATCATCCAAATAATCAAATCAAAATTACATTGCACCAAAAGAAAATAACTCACCATACCCCAAGACAGCCTTTCCAAGATTCAAACCCAGACTTCTCCCCATACTGCCACACCAAAGCCATTGCTGTAATCCTTGCAACAAAAAATAGAATTTGCAATTAACACAGCAAGCAACCATGCTCAATATAATCGTCTTCCTTTCCTTTACCTCTCTTTTGTAGGCAACCAAACAGATGACCAACAAGAATTCAAAACGAAAACAAAAACAATGAAAGAGAGAGAAAATTCGCAAAACCCATTTACAGAAACACCAGAAAATGATCTTATGAGAGAAAATGCTCACCATTCAACGACACTAGAAACGTGTATGGCTCAGGTGGGCAAAGAGAGGGCATTGGAGGGTTCACTGAGCTGCAAGGATCCCCACATCGGTAACTCAGCTGCTGAGGCGGGCCCAATAAGGGTCAGGGTCAGGGTCAGACCCGCTCCGAGAAAACCCAGGGTACCATTTTGACTGAGGGACTTTGCGGGTCGGATCTCAGCTTTTGGGTGTGTAGGGAACGTTGGAGGGGAAAGGGGTTTGTGAGGAAAAGCGGATTTTGGGAGGTACAGTAAGGAGTTCATTGCCATGGTCGTTGGGTTTTGTTTAAAGATTTTCACTGTAAAGCTTTCGAAGCAGGTAGTTGAAGATGAGGGTACAATGGAAATTTGCTTCAAGATTGAAGGTCTTTCTGGTAATTAGGCTTTGGATAAGGTACCATACTCTCGTCTAGTGAAGGCTAAGTCAAGGCAAAGGCAAGGGAATTGCTGCTACTATTCACATGAATAGTGACAGCTTCCTTTTCCCTTCACCCGAAAAGGGCAGGCAAGGGCAAGAAAAAAGAAGATTATGCAACAAAATATAAACAATTTAGAAAGTGAATAAAATTGTTATGTATTTATAGGAAAAACATCCATAATATTTTGATTTTTTTTTGAATTTTTTTGAATTTTTTTGCTCGCTGACGTCAGCGCCTTCGGGCTTGAGCCCAAGCAAAATTTGCCTGGGCTTGCCCAGGCTGGTGGGTCCCATGCCTTGCCTGGGCTTGTGTCTCTACCGCTGGAGTCGAATTGGGCTTGCCCGAGCAACCTTATGCCCAATTTTGGTGTATGGCTGGACTTGCTCTAATATGCACCCACCAACACCAAGGAGCTCAATATAACTCGTCTACCTAAAATTCTCTACTTGTCACAGTAAAAATTAAGTAAGTAAAAAAGCTAATTGAATGGAATGTATATGAACATTCAAGATATTTCAAATTTTTTATTTTTTATATACAAGCGATATTGGAGGAGAAAATCAAAATGAGTAAAAAAACTCTTACCACTTGAGCAACTATTACCCAATGAAGATGGAGATGGGGAATCCCCCAAATGAATATTGCGAGTATGAAGGCGGATATGGGGGAAAAAAGCTTAACAGGGATGGGAATGGGGATGGGAATGGCATACCCACCCCAATTCCACCCATTGTCATCCCTAGTTCAAGGTACTAAATCGAAATTAACCCATATATTTATTGCCAAGCACTATTATACACTTGAGGGTTAAGGTGGATTGGCTTATTTTTATTTTTTGTGTGTACTTTTTTCGCAAGTTCCGACTTGTATTGTAGGTGCTTGAAGTTTGTAGCTTGGACCATTCCGCATTGAAGGTGGTGACTTGTAAGTGAAGCAATTAGCAAGCTGCCACTAAGCTCTGTGATTTTTGTAATTTTTTATGTTCAAGAAAATACGAGTGTTGCCCTTGTAAAAAAACTCCAAAATTGTATGACAATGAATATACAAAAATTTATTGGGCATTCCTTGATTTCAAGTTTGGATTACAAATGGACCGTAATAGAAGATGATTTTTGTGATCGTATAGTGTTTCTTTCATTTTAAATCAAGCATATTTTCGACACACAAAAAAAAAGAAAAAAGAATTGTGCAAGTTCTGATACTATAGATGTAACGGACAAACATGATGAATCAATTGAATAAAATGAAGGCAATGACAATGATAATTGTCATACAATTTCAGCATTCTTCCTATGAAAACCTGGCTATGAATTGTACAATATTAATAGATCAAACGCCAACTCCTCCAATGCCCTCGACCAATTGCACAATTGAGGCGTCATCCATCTGCCCAAAAACACAATTCAAGCTTGCAGGGGACAGAGTGGTAATTATCCCATCCCGAACGCGGAGGAGTTTTTGCAGAGCATAATGGAGTTGGACAAGACCAGCAGAAACGCAAACGTTGTAATCCTTTATCAGTAAGTCCCACTCTTCCTTGAGTGCCCTGGCCTTGATCTCGTCTTTCATGGCTTGATACTCTTTCATAACCCTCTCGTGGTCATGGCGGTTGCCGGGTATCGAAGAAAGCCTGCACCTCTTACTCATCATGTTGCCGACGACGACCGGAGAGAGATGGGAAGCTTTCTGCTCGAGAATTGGTGTACTCGTCTGTCTGTGAGGTGTGGTGTTTCTGCTTTGGCTCGGTTTCCTTATATAACATTTGACCAAGTCCTTGTAGGAATAGGAATGGGAAAAAGATTTTGGGCCAATTTCAAAAGGCCCATGCCCAGACCCGCAAAATTAGAATCATCCGGTTACTTCTTTTTGTTTTTATTTTTGTTTTTGTTGCGTACTTTTATTACATAAATAAATTATAAACATATGAAGCATACATGTAGAATAGAAACCCAATCCCATATTACAATTTATTGTTTCTATAAAGGAAGACAAAAGATTGAAACAGAGACTTCATTTAACCCTTTTTCATACAACCTATATATACTCTTTTTTTTTTTGGAGAAAATAGTATTGTATTTAATTCAAAGAAAACATTACATGATAAGAATGAACATGTTAATGGTGGCATCGTTAAAATCTTTTCGGGGAAAACCACAAGGGATAAAAATCCCGGATTAGGAAAGAGCACCACCTTTACTAATGACTAAACCCAATATATACTTACTCTTCATAAAAATTACACAAAAGATTATACTTTTCGAATTTTGATGCTTAAAACTATGAACCTCCATCATTCAGTCGGCAACTTGAACCTACAGACAGGGCACGTGTGACGCAACTTCAACCATTGAACGACACAGTCTGCATGAAACAAATGAGAGCATGGCATGGACGTGACTTCTTCCCCACTCAACATCTTCTCCATGCAGAACACACAGTACTCACTATTAGTACCATGATTTGCTAATTCCTCAACCGAAGCTTTGGTTGCAGGCTCTGGTTGATTGTCATCTGAGAGCTCCTCCATCAACATCCCCATTTCTATCAACATTTCATTAACATCCAAACTTCCTCCAGAATTAAAATTAACATTAATATTATTTAGCAGCCCTGCAGCACGTGACCTTATTTAATTCCAATGCCGCCGAGCCCATCGCCACCTTAAAGCGTCAACACTACTCGTAGCTTGGTCACGTGCCTCCTCATGTGGCTGTTGTAGCAAACCTTCACGTGAAAGCATAGAACGGAAACCCTCTAACGTATCTTCAACCTCCCTCCTTGCAACCATTGCATCATATTGTTGCTGTGAGATCTTAATCTGCTTGTCAACCGTGACAATCACGTCCAGCTTCTTACGTTGTCCTGCACTAACCATCCCATCAATGACCCGTCGTATGTTGTTGATCGTGTCGTCAACGCTGTTCAATGGCTCGGTGTCCTTCACAAAACGACTCGGTTTCCAGCGTAGCCTGTCTAATGGGAATGAGATGGGCATCTCGTGTAACATATTGGATATAATTTCATGTGACGGTAACGATTGTAGAGCATTAAATTTGTGTGTTGTGTAGGGGTCTATGATCGGATTTCTCGATCGGGTGGTGCTGCCGGTACCATCCTGAATAACATGGTAGCTCTTGAAGACATTCCAATCAATTGAGACTTGAGGAAATTTCACAAGGGATTGATCATCTGGGAAGCCTCTGTTTTCTACCATCACAACGACACTATAGTCATGGTCGCTGGAGTTGAGATTGAAAGCCTGCATGTTTAGGTCAGAAAGAGAGAAGAGCTATGTGTTGAAAAGATTTTATTCACTTTGAGGTGATGTTACTCTTTTTGGTCTTCTACCTTTTATATATTGGTGATCCATGTATCAATCTGACTAGGATTAGGATTATTAGTTTCATATTTTTCGTTTATTCTTGGAAAAGAAATCAATTTCCTTTACTCAATCAGTATTAGTTTCCTTTTCAGATTAGGTTTCTATCGACTTTTTTTATTTATTAAAAAGAAAACCTTATACAATTAGGCTAATACACCCTTGTTTCTCTCATATATAAAGTTGTTGTTTATACCGTATACGTGTATATACAGTGGTGAAGTCAAGATTTCATGTGTGTTGGGGCCTCTTACAAATTATAAAGAATCAAAAATTCAAACTCACAATACATACGAAAAATAGTGTATATATATGTATATCACATATGTCAAGAATTATATTGCTTATTGGTTGCAATCATAATTGTCCTCAACAAAGGGATAGAAAAATACATTCTGAGCAAGAAAAATTGCAAGAGATAGACAAATAGTAGCGATTTAGCAAATATCTTTAAAGCTTTTCCCCCCATTAAACCCAATAGAAAGAAAAAATCAAAATTTCACAAACTAAAAAAAACCTTAGGTCCCATCATGCATTCATATCATACATGAAAAAATATTTTATGTAAAAATATTGACCAAGTATGAAAAATAGTTTTTCGGAATAATCATTTTCTCAAGATAATTTTTGGCGGCTTTTATTCCTTACACATCAAATAAGAAAACTTGATTTTATGGGATTTTAGTATGAAGTATATTTTGACTTAATGAGCCATCATTTTTAGCCTAAATCGTATTTTGCACTAAAACCGATTTTTCATATTTTGATTTGGTAGGAATTTGATTTTCTAGTATTTTTATTTGAATCCAATAGGGGATACTTCCTTATTTACATTGTAAACTTAAGTAAATAGAGTAATATAAAAATAAATTAAAGTAAAAGGGAAATAAGGTAATATGTATACCTGAAGTGCACCACTACCAGCTAACAAATGAGAAATTTGAAGCACCTCATTATGCCTTAATAGGTCATCCACAACACATATGGGTACATATCAAAAACGTAAAGTATTTGAAATAATATACATATATAAATACACAACAGTATATTACTTTTAAAATATTAAAAAATTAAATGGGGCCAGTGACCACACTAGTCCAGTGTGGCTCCGCCCCTGCTGTATATATTGATTTTTGGGTTAATGGTTTACGCAGGTTTAGGATGGAGCCAATGGACATCATCGGGAGGTGTTTATCAGCTTCCACATAAAAAAAAAAAAAAAGGATCTACAAAAACAACAATGGGAATGTTAATCTTAATTTAAATGATTGCAAAATTTATGAATATTTTCCATAATTACTGCCTTAGGCAGAATATACAAATTACAAAATGAGTCGATACACAAATCTTAGCACTAGAAATTAAAAGTGTACAATTATTAAAAAATACACTAAAGAAAAACAAAAATACTCTTCAATCATTCTTGATTGCACTTCATTAATATGCAAGCCATCAAGAACCACTGAGCCAACTTCAAAGAATTCGAGATCTATTTTGTCTAGTTATTCTTTCCTTTTGGCCCAAACCATGACAAGAGAGAAGCCCATCAAAGACATGATTACAGTCTGCAGATCACAGTTCAAAACAGTGAACATGTCAATAATACACCCGGTGCAACAAAACACAAAGTAACCTTATTTTTTTGGGGTCAATATGTGCGCATATTGAAAGACATTAGCAGGGTGAAAGACAAAATGTGTGCATATTACTTGGAACAAAGCAAAATGTAAATTTGAAACAATGATCTCTCCAAACTGTAGAAGAGTTCCAAGTCATCTTAGCCAATAATGAATTGGTGAAAAAAAAGAAGAAGGTTTTTAAGCCAAGACATTGACTCACAGAGATGGCCGGAGGCACTCCAACAAGTGGATCTTGGAAAAATCTGTTTGCAAGGGCAAGGGCCAGAAGACTGCTTTGCATTCCTGCAAAAGTGAAAAATTTGTTAGTTTCATAAATTCCTATAGAATTATGTACTGATAAGGCCAAGGAGGAACCTGTCTCATAGGATAGTGTTCTTTGTAGTGCTTTGACATCAGGTGTCTTAAGAAAGACCATGCCAGTAAGGAAATACCCAGCTACAAAAGCGGTCAAATGAAATGCGATAATCAGCAACAAAATGGTTAGTCCAAAAGGAGACATAACAGACTCAATGTTAATGGCAAGTGGTGCTCCAACACAGCAAGCTGTAACTAATACAGATAACGGAGGCAAAAATGGCCGAATAGCATCACATATTCGGGGAAAGAACCTGAAGGCGAAATTACAATAGACAAGTCAGAATCTCTACAAGTGAACATTGGGCTAAGAGAATGTTATTCAGAGTTGGTGTATCACCGATTCAAAAGCAACCCTGCAGCAACTGGTGTAACTACAATCTGCAGAATGCTGGACACCATTCCCTTTACATCAACAGGCAGTCTCTTTCCGATGAGCAAGAGCGATAAGAGTGGTGTGATGAATACTGCAGTAGCAGTAGACAATGATGTCATGACAATGCTTAGAGGGGCCATTGGCGGGTCTGTCAGAAAAGTAGCATAATTTGAGAGCTGGGCCCCGCTAACACAAGATACCAACATAATTCCAGCACCTGATCACAGATTCAAGAAAAGTTAGTACATTCATGCCGGTGTTTTGACAGGGAGGCAGGGTGAATCATACCTACTGGAGTTGGAAGACCAAATACTGCTACTGAGATAATGCCAAAAATATATCCAAGAAGCGGCTTGACAAGAAATTGGCCAATATAACCAGCAAGAATAGCTGTTGGTCTCTTGAAAGCTTCGAGGAAATCCTTTTCGCTGGAATTAACCCCAACTGCAAACATCAAAAACCCCAAGGCAGGTGCATAGTACCTGGAACGATATTGCAAGAACACAAATATAAGCATGTCCTTAGCACAATATCATTTGTTCTATGAATACGACATTTAATTTCACATCGACATAATCAAATCTAAACTTTCCACCTTCCAATAGCTGCACCAGAATACTTCAGGGCAGGAAATACAACTTAATCTGAAGTTCACTCTTCATTCTGTAATTTGCAAAATGTTTTAATCTGGATTTCAAAACCCAGTAGTTTCAAAATCATATCAATTAGATCCCTCTGTCCATGTCGGTTTAATTAAATGAATGGAAAACTGCAAAAGTGCCCACTACATGAGCATGGGACTGTCATTACAATTTACAACAAAGGGAAGAGGCCGCAAGTCAACTAATTGTGTTTGATAATGTTTGAAGGAGCCTTATTGAAACACTTAGTTATTTATAGGATGAAAAGTGTGCTTACAATAAAAGTACATGTGCTTTATGCAATGAATTACAATTTACATTGAAAATGAACTAAAGCTTCCCCGACATGTTAGGCAGCAAAGGGAATACACAATCAACATAGAAATAGCTACTCACTAATTCCAAATGCATTTTATGTAACAAGCCAATATATACAAATTATATTTCTAACAGTGATTGGATGAATCTCTTCTTCTTTCCTCTTCATTCACTTAGTTTTCCCCTTTAAAATAATATGTATACACAAGGACCACAACTGCATTCAGCCAACCTCCATTTTTTAGCACAGTGATGTTAAAAGTCAACCTTCCTTGGAAGTAGCTCATTGTTTCTATAATGGAATAGTGTAAACAAAATATTCAATTATTGACCAACCAATTTATCTAAACAAGGTTCAAGAACCTGTTGGTAAACCATGTGAAAGAAGGTGGAAAGACAAGAGCCAACAGCGTACTGGCAAGGGTTACATGTGGCAGGAAAGAATTTGATTTCTTCAGGACCTCCACAAAAGAAACATTATTTTGTTGAGGGATCTGAAATGAGACATACAATAACTACAATCAATATGGCCCGAAAATATTTTGCAAATGCCTTGTAAAATGAACAGTAATGAGGGGTGTAAATAAACCAAGCCAAGCTGAGGTTTGGATTGGTCTGACTTTTTCTATCAGTCAAGCCCCTCATTACATTTATTTTCAAAATTGAAAGTTGCAACACTCTTAGGAAGAAAAAAAAAATATATTATACCATTAAACATACAAAAGATTAAATTTTCTAGATGTAACGAAAATAAAAGCATTTAGGAATGTACATTTATTCTAACAATAATTTTGACGTAAGCAAGTGAGAACCATCTTGGTCAATCACCAAATAACTCTCCCAAGAAAAAAACAAAAACCAAATAATAAAGAAGGCAACTACATCTCTGTCACTTTTATTAAAAAATTATAATAGATTTAAATCCTTTAATTGGATCACTATCATTTTTATTATTATTTATTATTCCTCCAACTAATCTACTCTCATCCCACTCTAACCTGATCACATTGCATAAACAATACGCAAGTGATCCTTCTACTATAATCTAATCAAACAAAGGATTGAGGTTCAAACAAAATAATATAAAAAATCACCAAAAAAAAAAGAAAGGTAAAAGAAAAAGTCAGGAACAGAGAGCACCTGCGGTGGTCCGGATGCATAATTTCGACCCGAATCCGAATCGAAAGAACCCGAAATCTTCTTTGATACACATCTGCGCACTGTACACAACAAACACGATAAACCCAAATGAAAATAAGCGCCGGGAAGTAAAGAAATGTATCGGATTGAGAAAGAAATGGCGAAGAAACTAACACAACAGAGGATGTGAAATCGAGCGAGAACGAAGGGAGAAGCCTCGAGACTGCGAGATTGGGATGTTGAAATAGAGATTTCGGAGCTGAATTTGGGTTCGATGATGGAGTTTTAGACAGTGAATCTGACACTGCTGGTTATTGACTGGAGCATGCAAAGCCATTTTTGTGCAGCTTGCAGAGTAGGAAGAGAGACAGAGACTCAAATTAGGTGAATAGAAATCGGACAGTCCACCCACTAGACGATATTTTGACCCAAAAAATCCCACCAGACGATAACATGTTACCGGAACATTATTTTCATGAAAAATGTTTTGACTAAAGAAAATCTGACGTGACTATATACCGTGTTAATTTTGGACATTTCAAGTGTGTTGATGTGCTAAAAAATGCAATTTCATAAAAAGCCTAGAACACCAGTTTATGTACCCAATTTTCTCCAAATTTATTTTGTGAGAACTTGGGATGCACTTTTTTATGAAGCTAATGTACTTGAAAGCCTAGTTAGTATTTTCCCGTTTAATACTCATATTATATACGTATATATTTTTTAATAATACTTCTGTTTTTCATACACGTCTTAAAGATTTGGTAAAATACATGTTTTTTAAAAAGCAAACACAATATACATATTATAATGTACATACGTATTTTTAACGTTTAATACACGTGTTTTTTTACAAATTTTTGAAAAATACATAAAATTCACTTATTTTTCACATATTATTGAATAAAAAGTATATAGTAACTGAACTTTTTAGTTGTATTTTACTAAAATTTTGCCGAATAAAAGACGTAAGTATTTTTATTCGTACTTTTCCCCTTTTTAGCCTTCAATTTTAATGGTTTCTTGAAGGAGCTGCCGTTAAGCATTGTTGTTATTCTCTCTACTTTGAAGAAAAATGATGAAAATGAAGGGGCGAAAGAAAGAGCCAAATGATGAAATTCAAGAACCTTCAAGTTTGTGGTGAAATTCAAGAACCTGCAAGTTTCTGAGCCAAAAGATATGCAAGCTTTCAGTTCCAACAGCAGCCATCCCTATGGCATTTTCGTCGCGGTAGAGAAGAGAGGTTTCCCAGATGATGAATCGCTTCCCATTCCGATTCCGATTCCGATTCCTCAGATCTCGATTCTTTTGAATGTCCTCATAAGCTACAACATTAATTCTGATAATACTCTGCGCACCAGAGCTTACGATGCAAGACTCGAACTTGATCATCCTTTTCACTCATTCAAACCCCATTCACGAGATATTATATCAAACATGATCGATGTAATGCGCATTCCCTTCCCATTGGACCGGCTCCGATGGAAAACGCAATGTTTTGGTGGCGGCAACACAGAGCCACTTGAGAGCGTTGAGGCTATGGTAAGCAAAATAGCGCTTGTGGTTAGTACCATGGTGGAGAATCACGCGGCTGCTGGACTTAATAAGAAGCTGGGCATTCTTTTTACAATTGAGAAGGTGATTCCAATTTTTGCACACAATCTGTTTGATGAAATGCAGCAGTTGGAGGTTCAGGCCAGGGAGCTGAGGGATGAGGTGAACTCACGAATACTGACCAATGATGCTCTGCTTGCACTTTCTTTACAAGGTGCTTCACAAGTCTGGGAGGGTTGGGCACAGGAACTGAGGGAAGACTGGGACTCGATTATGTTATCGGATAGTGTTGTTATGCTTTCTGCTGATGATATTCATAAATTGGAGGAGTCTCGAGATAAGCTATTGAGCCTTCGGGACACTGCAGTGAGATATTGTAGAGTCCTGTGCCTATACACAGGGGATACCGACGATGGCACATTGATGGAATAGGCTTTGAGAGAGTCATTAAATCAAGAAAGGTTCAGCCCAATGCCTGCAACCAGAGCATCAGTTGAGGCCTTAGATAAGTTTGTGTTTGATGGTTCGAGCAGCGATCAACATTGTGTGATTTTCTTGGAAGGGATGTTGAGTGGGGATTGTCAAAACATAGAGAATATTGAGAGGAGATAGTGGAAAGTGTAGAGAGAATGAGAGTTGTGGAATATTTTCTGTTTTTCACTTATGTCTTCATTACTTACAATCAACACATATATATACAAGTTCCTAGGCCCCCCAAGTTAGGGAACCAACCAAGTTAGGCAACCAACCTAGTCAAGCCCCCAAATATTGTAGGTGCCAAACATAGTTAGGCAACCAACCTAGTCAAGCCCCCCAAATATTGTAGGTGTCAAACATAGTAGGTGCCAAATATTAATTGACTACATAATTAACACATTAATTGACTATTGCTAACACTCCCCCTCAAGTTGGTGCATAGATATCACCAATGCCCAACTTGATCAGTGAGTTGTGGAATACTCTGCTAGAAACAGCTTTTGTTAATATATATGCCAGTTGGTCTTCAGACTTGACAAACGGAAGCTGAATTTCTTTATTTTCAACTTTCTCTTTAATGAAGTGTCGATCCACTTCAACATGTTTGGTGCGATCATGTTGAACTGGATTGTGTGCAATGGATATTGCAGCCTTGTTATCACACTGTAGATGCATTCCGAATGTAGGTGCATATCCAATCTCTGTAAGCAATTTTCTCAACCAAAGAAGTTCGCAAATTCCTTTGGTCATTCCTCTGAATTCCACTTCTGCACTAGACAAAGCAACGACATTCTGTTTCTTGCTTCTCCAAGTAACCAAGTTACCTCCCACAAATGTGAAGTACCCTGATGTTGATCGTTTATCAGTGATGTTCCTTGCCCAATCTGGATCTATAGCCACTGATATTCAGATGACCATTTTTGGAGAACATAAGTCCTTTTCTTGGTGCTGACTTCAAATATTTAAGAATCCAAAAAACTGCATCCATATGATCTTCACTTGGACAATGCATAACTGACTAGCAACACTGGCAGCATACGCGATGTTCGGGTCGGGTATGGGACAAGTAGATCAATCGACCTACTAATCTTTGGTATCTTTCTTTGTTAGTGGGTACCTGATTGGGATATTCCCCAAGGTGGTGATTCTGAACGATTGGAGTGTCAACAGGTTTGCAATCTAACATTCCCCTTCTGCCAATAAATCTAGAACATACTTCCTTTGTGAGAGAAATATGCCTCGCTTTGATCTAGCAACTTCAATGCCCAAGAAGTACTTGAGTCCACCAAGATTCTTCATTTCAAACTCCTTTGCCAAACATTTTTGTAGTTGAGAGATTTCCTGCATATCATTCCCAGGAATAATCATATCATCGACATAAATGATTAGAGCCGTTACCTTTCCTCCCTTGTGTTTTAAGAACAGAGTATGGTCAGAATTACTCTCTTAAAACCATAATTCTTCATGGCCAAGGTAAAACGCCCAAACCATGCTCGAGGAGATTGCTTCAATCCATATAATGCCTTTCGTAATCTGCACACCACATTAGCATGAGTAGATGTAACATATCCTGGTGGGATATCCATGTAGACTTCTTCTGTGAGTTCTCCATGGAGAAAGGCATTCTTCACATCAAATTAGTGGAGAGGCCAATCAAGATTTGCTGCAATGGACAAGAGCACTCGAAGAGTGTTAAGTTTTGCAACAGGGGCAAAGGTTTCTTCATAGTCAATACCATATGTTTGTGTGTATCCCTTTGCCACAAGCCGTGCTTTGTAACGTTCAATTGACCCATCAGCATTGTATTTCAAAGTGTAAACCCATCTGCATCCGACAGTCCTTTTTCCTTGAGGTAAGTTCTCCATGTCCATGTGTGATTTTTCTCCAGAGCATGCATCTCCTCCTTCATTGCCTGGACCCATTTTGGATCCTTCAATGCCTCACTCACTTTGGTTGGAATATGAATTGCGGATAACTGGTGTACAAAGCCTTGAAGGGGTGCAGATAATTTTTCAGGAGAAACATAGTTTGCAATTGGGTACTTTGATGCCTTGCCATTATCGGTGAATACAGAATTGGCGGTTTTCCACTCCTTTGCCCATCAGGTAATTGATATCTAACAGGTTTATCAACTAAAGCAGGAGATGTAGTAGAATCACGTACCTAGGATTATTCTCAGGAGATTGATCAGCGGGTCCTGAGATGTGAGGGGGGTCTTCATCAGTCTCGGAGGTGAAATATGAAGAGATATCATGTTCTTGGCAGGGAAGCGATCAATCGCTGGGCTCCTGGTGACCGGTCGCTTTTTGGCATATTCGAAATTCTTCTGCAAGACTTTCTGACGACCGGTCGCTGGGCTCCTGCGACCGGTCGCTTTTGGGCAGGTTCGAAATTCTTCTTCAGGATTCTCTTACGACCGGTCGCTGGGCTCTTGGAGACCGATCGCTTGGCTCTTGCTCCGAAATTCAACTTCATTGCTTGGGTTTGTTTTGCTCCAATCTTTAAGTCCTTGAATTCCCAAAGCCTCTTTGTTCATTATGCCTCTTTGAGGCATAGAGTTGGACATCGGATCATGGAAGAACATCTCCGACTCCATAAAGGTGACATCCAAAGTGACATACGTACGACGGCTGGAGGGGTGATAACACCGGTATCCTTTCTGATGAGCAGCATAGCCTACGAAAACATATCTGAGAGCACATGGATCAAGTTTGCCACATTTATTCTTATGAAGGTGAACGAATGCCACACAACCAAAGACTCGGGGCGGAAGCATTTGAACGGAGGGCAAGGGCCCATGTTGGGCAAGTGCTTGTAAGGGAGTCTGGAAGTCTAAAACTTTGGAAGGCATTCGGTTGATGAGGTAGACTGCGGTGACTATAGCATCATCTCAATGGTGACGAGGAACATAAGCTTCAATCAGAAGGGCTTGCCGTTTCAAGGAGGTGTCGGTTTTCCCGTTCCGCAACACCATTTTGCTGTGGTGTTTGAGGACAAGTTGTCTCATGAATCATGCCTTGCATCTGGAAGTATGTTTGAAAGTCATGATTGACATATTCGCCCCCATTCTGGAGCGTAGAACTCGGATCTTGGTAGAGAACTGAGTTTCAATCTGTATGTGGAAAGACTGAAACACAGTAAACACTTCATTTTTATTCTTTATCAAGTACAACCATGTCATACGAGTACAATCATCCACAAATGTCACAAACCACCGAAAGCTGGAATGAGAAGTTATAGGTGAGGGCCCCCAAACATCAGAGTGAATTAACTTAAATGGAGTAGTACTCTTACTTGAACTTAATGGGTAGGGCACACGGTGACTTTTAGCCAAAATGCAAATGTCACATTTGAAGTCGGAGTCCTTGAAATCTGATAATAAGTTTGGTAGAATATGCTTCATATATCCAAAGGATGGATGCCCCAATCGACGGTGCCACAACCAGGACTTGCCTTTGTTTGATATCATGTGTCACATTGTGAGCCATGCATGTACTGAGATCCTCCATATAATATAGCCCCCTCTCTTAGTACCACGACCAATAATCTCCTTAGTGTGAATATCCTGAAGTAAACAAAAACTCCGGGTAGATTAATACACAACAATTCAATTGTTCAGGAATCTGACTAACTGACATTAGCTTATTTGATAAAGATGGAACAAGTAAAGTATTAGATAATGAAAGAGATGATGAGAGAGCCACAGTGCCAGCTCCCTGCCACAGGAGAAGTAACTCCATTGGCATTAGCAATACTAGTTCTTCCTGGGTTGACTAGTACTCAGAAAATCATCAGGATCAAATGTCATATGATCGGTTGCGCCAGAATCAATTATCCAGCCCGTTGAATTTCTATCATCCGAAGTATGGAATACATAGCCAGAGTCACCACTTGCAGCTTCATATCTCTTTTGATCTTTTTCATATCGTGCAGTTTCAGTCGGGGTCGAGGTCTGGATCATCGGGGTCGGTTGGTTGGATCGGCGGCAACACCTAGTCCAGGTGAGGCCAATCGGTTCGGGTCGGTGTCTGGGTCGGGATCGGTGTCGTCAATGCTTCTAGGTAGGTAGGTTGAGAAGAGTTGGTGGTGCTATTTCCAGCAGGGAAAAAAACATCTTCTCCCATGATGGAAACAACAATTCAAGACTAGAGTCAGCAAGATCGCTGCTGATATACCATGTCAAAACATAGAGAATATTGAGAGGAGATAGTGGAAAGTGTAGAGAGAATGAGAGTTGTGGAATATTTTCTGATTTTCACTTATGTCTTCATTACTTACAATCAACACATATATATACAAGTTCCTAAGCTCCTCAAGTTAGGCAACCAACCTAGTCAAGCCCCCCAAATATTGTAGGTGCCAAACATAGTAGGTGCCAAACATTAATTGACTACATAATTAACACATTAATTGACTATTGCTAACAGGGATCAAGTCACTTGCTTGCCATGCTCTCATATGTTTCATGCCAACTGCATTGAACAATGGTTGAGGTATGGTCATATCTGTCCTCTCTGTGGGTTCAAATTGCCAACTGATTCTTGATACAGATACATGGGATGGGGTGATTGTTGTGAGAGTCCTTCAGCTTTGAATTTCACTTATTTTCCAGAATTTCTGCAGTTTCCGTTATCTACCTGCAAACGTTACTCTTTTGCAATTCCAGACATGTGGGATTGTTACAGAATTTGTGTATAGATATATCTCAGTTTTCTATGGCCAGAAAGAAATCACAATCATTCTTGCATAGAAAGAAATTAATCCATTGATGCAACTACTTAACAAACAGCCTCTCACATCTCTCTTCTTTACGTGCACAAACTTTCTGAGTTAATTAAAAATGGAGGTTTTCAATCAACAGTCAGCATGGCCATGAACATGGTCCATTTGTGAAGGGAGAGAATTTCAGTCAAATTTTAGCTCTCTGTCAAATATTTCTGTCAAACTTAACGATTCTTTGCCGACATGGGATGGGATAACTGAGCCCTGCTCTTGAGCTTTGAATTTAAATTCTTTAATTTTTCAGAATTATGCAGTTTAAGTTAATCTAATTCCATATACATGGGGTTGGGATTGTATTTGTGGTAAATGGGATGGCTAGTCTTAGTCTGACTTTGGGTTTGGGTTGCAAGTTCTTTGGCAGCCTCCTTCTTTATGTGGCAAAAGTTGTGCTTGTGCTTGGATTTCACTTAAACAAGAAATACCCATAATCCCACAATATAGGAAAAAAGTAGAAATAATTTGGGGGAGATTAAAACCTCTATGAAATTTTGATATTATGTTAAGTTATCACATGACCTCAAAAAGATTATGGTATCAAGGAATGATGAGTATAACAATGTATATCATACTAACAACGAGTTTCGTTAACTACCTGTCATTACTAATTGCAGTGTTTTAAATTTGGAATTTTCGAGTAATTTTCATGATGTTCGTTTTAATGATCATTCTAAAAAAGTGCTAAAAATGAAATTTCATAAAAACCATTAGCACCCCAACATGTTTCCAAACGATTCTGTCGGAGTAAGTAGACATATTTATTTTCATGATGTTTCCGATGAACGTTCTAATGCTTGGTTCCAAATTGTATTAAAACTAAAGATGGAAATCTAATGAGCTTGGGAATTTCAAGCATGTAAGAATGTGATAAAAATGAAATATCCTAAAAACCTTTTAACCCCAATTTATGTGCCCAATTTTCTCCAATTTATTTTGTGAAAACATGGGAGTCTATTTTTTATTTTATTTTATTTGGCAAAAGGAAAGGCAAAAAAAAAAAAAAAATCAACGTAAGTCAAGTTTATGTTTATGTTTTTTTGGTGAAATAAGTCAAGTTTATGTTGCCTATAAATAAATACCATTTTTATTTTAGATTTTAGTCATATATATATACCTGTGAAATTCAAGAACCTGCAAGTCTCTGAGCAAATATGCAAGCTTTCAGTTCCAACAGCAGCCACGACTATGGCATTTTTGTCACGGTAGAGCAGAGAGGTTTCTCAGATGATGAATCGCTTCCCATTCCGATTCCGATTCCTGAGGTCTCGATTCTTTTGAATGTCGTCGTAAGCTACAATGTTAATTCAGATATTTCTCTGCCCACCAGAGCTTACGATGCAAGACTCGAACTTGATCATCCTTTTCACTCATTCAAGTCCAATTCACGAGATATTTTATCAAACATGATCGATGCAATGCACATTCCGTTCCCATTGGACCGGCTCCGATGGAAAACGCAGCGTTTTGGTGGTGGCAACACAGAGCCACTCGAGAGCGTTGAAGCTATGGTAAGCAGAATGGCGCTTGAGGCTAGTACAATGGTGGAAAATCATGGAGCTGCTGGACTTAACAAGAAGCTTGGCATACTAGTTACAGTTGAGAAGGAGATTCCAATGCTTGCACACCAACTGTTCGACGAAATGCAGCAGTTGGAGGATGAGGACAGGGAACTGAGGGATGAGGTGAACTCGCAAATAGAGACATATCATGCTCCGCTTGCACTTTCTTCGGGTGGTATTGAACAAATAGGGGAGGGTTGGGCACGGCGGCTGAGGAAAGGCTGGTACTCACTTTCATTACGGGCTAGTGTTATGCTTTCTGCTGATGATGTTCATCAAATGGAGGATGTTCTAGATAGGCTATTGAGCCTCCGGGACAGTATGATAAGAACTTGTGCAAACATGCGCTCTTTCTTGGATACATTGGCACAAAACACCGGGGATATCGACGATGGCACATTGACAGAAGCAGCCGTGAGAGAGTCGTTAGAGGAAGCAGTGCTCAGCCCAATGCCTGCAACTAGAGCATCAGTTGAGGCCTTGGAGAAGTTTGTGTTTGATGGAGGGGTGCAATGCGGTTCTAGCAGCGATCAACGTTGTGTGGTTTGCTTGGGAAAGATGTTGAGTGGGGATCAAGTCACTTGCTTGCCATGCTCTCACATGTTTCATGGACATTGCATTGAACAGTGGTTGAGGTATGGTCACGTATGCCCTCTGTGTAGGTTCAAGTTGCCAACTGATTATTGATACAGATATATGAGATTGTTGTGAGAGCTCTTCATCTTTGAATTTCACTTCTTTTTCAGAATTTCTTCAGTTTCCATTATCTACCTGCGAATGTTAATCTTTCGCAATTCCAGACATGTGGGATTGATTGATACAGAATTTGTATATATCAATATCTCAATTTTCTATGGCTAAAAAGAAATCACACTCATTCTTGCATAAAAATAAATTAATCCATTGATGCAACTTTTTAACAAAAACCCTCTCACATCTCTTTCTTTAATTTATGTGGACAACTTTCTTTGTTAATTAAAAATGGAGGTCTTCAATCAACAGTCAGCATGACCATGACCATGGCGTATTTGTGATGGGAAATAATTTCTTGTCAAATTTTAGCTCTCTATCAAATGTTTCAATCAAGCTTAACGATTCTTCGCCGACATGGGATGGGATAACTGAGCCCTGCTCTTGAGCTTGAATTTCACTTCTTTAATTTTCCAGAATTATGCAGTTTAAGTTAATCTACCTTTCATTCCAATTGGTAATCACGCACAACTTTTATTTCTACTCTAAGTCAACAATGAAAACTTATGTTTGGGTTTTTCTTGGGGAAAAAATCTTATTCCCAAGCATTTTTGACCAGAAAAAGAAATTATCATTCCTAGTCGTAATGGATTAGGATTATCTTTCCCATTCCTACTGGAGTTCATCATTATTATAAAAGGAAACTCATACACGGACATCAACCAATTCATTAGCAAAAAAGGTTTATTATTCGCCAAACTCTTTTCCTAAAAGGAAACTAATACTGATTGAGTAATGAAATTGATTTCTTTTCCAAGAATAAACGAAAAATATGAAACAAATAATCCTAATCCTAGTCAGATTGAGACATGGATCACCAATGTATAAAAGGTAGAAAACCAAAAAGAGTAATATCACCTCAAAGTGAATAAAATCTTTTCAACATATAGCTCTTCTCTCTTTATGACCTAAACATGCAGGCTTTCAATCCCAACACGAATGACTACGACTATAGTGTCGTTGTGATAGTAGAAAACAGAGGCTTCCTGGATGATCAATCCCTTGTGAAATTTCCTCAAGTCTCAATTGCTTGGAATGTCTTCAAGAGCTACTATAAACCGCGTATCCTTCTCGTATAGTGTATAGCCAGGACTTGGATCAAGGCCTGGGCCTATACGAGATCTCCTGGGTTGAGATGCTTCCCGTAGAAGACCTGCACACTTAGAACAACTATCATAATAGGAGTGAACTGGGGTTGGACCTAGTTAAACCCAGTATGATGGTGAAGTTAGGTGTGGTTGTATGGCAGAGAGAATGAATGTAGGGTTTTCACAATAAGAATACTTATTACTTTGTCCTGATGTAGGTGAAGGGTATTTATAGAGGGGAGAATGAGAGACAAAGATATCTTAAGGAGGAGATATTTATCTCTTCTCTCCCAAGTGGGACTGGGTACAATAAATGATCGACATGTTCCTGATCACCATGCTATCTGACAAAGATTGTGTGACAAATCGACATGTGGCTCGGGATGGGAAGTAGATTGTTTATCGAGGATCGAAGGGTAAGGCAACACTTGGTTTCGGATGGGAAATGCATTAACTAATCTCTTTCACTTGCTAGGCTGTCTATCAGGCGGATGGAGTGACTGACCTGACATGAGTTTGGTCATGCTTGTTGAGCATTAATTCACCCCTGGTCGCACACGGTACCACAGTGGTTGGCTCGGTATCTTGCGCCCAAGCACTGGTTCATCTCTTGCTCAGTCAGATTTTGGTTGGGAGGCCTTTGATTGATACCCGAAACATCACGTTTGCTCGGGTCGGTGCACGTTTAACGTCAGCCATCTACGACCACATTGTGATTTGTGATGGGCTCGGCTCACCATGATGGTATGAGGCATTAACAGCAACCATGTTATTCAAGATGGGACCGGCACCACCACCCAATTCAGAAATCGGAATCACAGACCCCGACACAACACACAAATTTAATGCTTTACAATCGTTACCGTCACATGAAATTATATCCAATATTTAATGCTTAAACCAACCAACCAATGATGTGTAAATTGGATTGAACTTAGTCTTTGGTGTCCTACCAAGTGATTTGGGTGTTCAAATTCCATGATATCCGCCATGCGTGTGACATCATTATCATTTGATTTGCAATTCAAATTTCAACTTAAGCCAATACAGACATCATTATAATTTCATTGTTCAACTATCAGGGAAAACACCCTTTGAACTTTACTTCTCATAGAAAGACTTGGATTGCCGAAATCTTTGATTTCATAACATCTCCTAATCAAATTCAAAATCGAAGTCGTGAACAAACTACAACCCAAACTTAATTTTCATTGTTGATTTTTTTTAAAAAAAATTTTATATCAAAAGATATGAGAATTCCTACTGTTTTAAGTAGTTCAAATTTTTTTTTTCTCCCATTCGAAATTCGAAATACCGAAACATATAATTGTCATTGTTGATATATGATCCAATTGTTAATCACTAACAATGAAAAGAGAATATATAAATTGACATTAACCCTTTAAAAAATTCACATCTACTTGTATGTTTCATATGTTTATAATTTATTTATGTAATAAAAGTACGCAACCCAAAAAAAAACAAAAAGAAGTAACCGGATGATTCTATTTTTGGGGGCCTGGTCCTAGGCCTTTTCAAATTGGCCCAAACTCTTATTTCCCATTCCTATTCCTACAAGGACTTCGTCAACTCAAACGTTATATAAGCCTTATAAGGAAACCGCGTCGGGTATACTATGGATATTTTATTTATAAAAAAGCGTATAGCCGTTCGGCTTTAGTGCGGTCGTTTTTAAATTTTTTATTTTTTATTATAAATAGCATAGCCGCAAGGGTATACTCTTGGTATAGATATTGGGATCTTTTAAAAAAAAATTATTTTTCCCCGATTTTTTTTTTATCAATATGTGTAGTTTAGAGTATTATCTATTACTATTAGGTCATTACTTGAGTTTCTATTGTCCCATTTTGAGTTTTCACTTTTCCAGAATTATTATCCATATAAAGAATTTAGCATTTTCATGTTTAATACTCATATTGTATATGTACGTACATATTTTTCATGTTTAATGCACTTTTTTTTATTTACAAAATTTTCAATATTACACACAAAATTCATGTATTATACATAAAATACTCACACATTATTGAATAAAAATAAAATATATTTAAATATTAATTATTCACTCAGTAAATAATAAATTAATCATAAGTACTATTTAAAGTAATTAAGAAAGAGAAATCTAGATTATGCTATTAATTGGGTATAGCCGCGTGGCTATACTTAAAAAAGATCTATTCACAAAGTCTAGCCGCGCGGCTATACTAGTTTCACACGCATCCTTTTTTTTTTTTTTTTCAATAAATCGTATGGCCGCGGCTATACTCTGGATTTGTTTTTTTTATATAAAAAAGAGTATAGCCGCGGCTTTACTGGGTTGTTTATATTTTTTATTTTTATAAATAGTGTTGCCGCGCGGCTATACGCTTCCCCTTTTTTTTATTATTTATTGATAAGAGTAGTTTATAGCATATTTTTTTAACAAATTGAAGAAAGAAAATCTAACTTTTGCAGGTCTGATTTTTTAGGGTCCATCTCTGTTATCATTGAAGTTATATAAAAAATAAAAAAATAACAAAAACCTTCAGTGAAAAGGTGTTCATTTCTGTTTCTAGAGGAACCTCTTTGTAATTGGAATTAATCCACATAACATGGGTTAGTGTAAGCTACTTCATAAATGTTTCCTAGCAGTAATATGGTTCTTGATTTTGCTGTTACAAGTCAAGAAACTTCCAAAACCAAGATGTCATAACATTTGCAAAGTTCAAATTGGGAATTTCTTGGCAAAATTATTTTGTCTTTTTTAATGTTTTTTTTTATCTGAATACTTAATTGCTTATCTGACAGATACTGAAAAGGATGATTGTGCCCACATTTGCCCCATAATTAGCCTAACTGGTCTGATATAGGAAAAGGCAAGCAGATGCCAAACTTTTTACAACCTGTACTCTTTTTTCCTTTTAAAACCACAATTTAGAAACCATTTCTTGCATATTCTATAGCTATACTTCAATGGTTGTGCATAATATTTCCAGATCCTCAGCCTATCTCATGGTAATAATTCACAGCAAAACGTTTATGCTTCGAGATAGCGTGACAAAAAATTTCCTCATGGCGGCGAGACGAGGAAGCTCTTGGTCCTCATGGAGGTTAAATGCAGTGTGATAGGAAAAGAACAAAGTAATTAAGTAATATCACATACACAGCTTGAATTGTCTGTTAAACATCAATTACCAAACTCCAGTTCAAGTCTCCTCTGTTGTTCACAGAACATATGTACACATATAATATAAATTATTGGAAAAAAAGAGCTTCAACTAGTCTTCTTAGTTCCTACATCAGAAGGAGCATATATCTGCTGTTAAACTTAAAAGCATAATCAGACTCTGGACACAGAAGTCTCAAATTAAACAATCCGATTCGCGCCTAGTAAATTTGTTTCAGAAACCTAATGACTATACATTATAAATGTATGGTCAAATATTCTCTCTTTCTCATACCTTAAGAAAGAGGGTTTCATTCTTTGTGCATGAGGATGCTTACTGAATGTAAATTGAATGTAAATTGCGCTGTTCCTAATGAGAATGTTATTCAGTATTTGCTTGCACAGAAAAAGTTGCTAATACACTAACTGATATCAAATTTGTAGGAATATCCAAAAAACAACCCTAAAAGCAACCACATAAACGGAACCTCATCTAATTTCATAGCAGCAGCAACCTTGAACTTCCTAAAATGATTTAATTAAGTTTCTGGTCTTCAAGGAAAAGAGGAAACAAAACAACTAACTACAACAGATGATGAACACCAAAATCAGTGAGTACTCAGGCCACTACAACCAGCTTCTGATATTCTTTGCCTGAGATAGTTGCTTCTATGATAAGGTCCAGGGAAATTTCCCCTCCATTGTCCAAGACCAACTTGAGAAAATTGTCAGCGGTGCCTTCCAGCATCGTCACCCCTAGTTGCTTCCATGATAACTAGGACTGTTCTTTACCTTAACTCTGTCCTATTTCTTTGGCACTAGTCTGTGGTATAAATAACCATGACAATTTGACTTTAATTAGGTGAAGAAGGGCAACAACAGCAACTTGTCTTCCACAGATATTATAACATGTGGACGGAGTACAACAAGGGGACGATCGGTCTGATGCTGACTCAAAGAATCATAAAAAAAGGCGTCATGAATAAATAGCAGGGGCTCCTCGAACCAACTAAAACAAGTCTCTCACTGCTTAAACCAATTTGGTGTGCAACACCATTTGCTTTTCTAGGAATAAATATTACAACAGAACCAGGAACTTGTCGCTGGAGATGCTGAATGTCTTCAATAACGGAGCAGTCTTGCCCTCCTCTCTTTACTGCAGCAACAACGACAAGTGGAGCTTCGATATATGTATTGTACATGCGGTAGAGGTCGCATACAGCCAAGCAGTTGTTGAGTATTTTCTTACCGTTTATCTTGCCTTGCTTTTTTATACCCTCCATCATGGCCTTCCACTGAAGCTCAGCCACTTGCCCGAAATTCCAATGATTCACATATCTTACGATTTGATTTGGAAGCAAAGCATCCGGTGCAATCTTGGACTTGCGGGCTTTCACCTCCTCCAAATACTTCTCAACCACACTGTCTTTTGATTCGTAAGCCTCGTACAGCTCGTCCACCTTGTACAAGGGCAGTAAAACCTCGTTTCTCAGGCGATCTAGGACAGAGTACTTCAAACTGCAGAATATTCTGATTCAGATTGTTTATACCATACTTGACCAATCAACTAGAAGCAATTCTAAACAAGGCAAAAGTCCCACATCGGAATATTACAAGATGTGTAGACTCCCCCTCACCTATAAAAGGAGACCAATCTCCACTTAGAAAGGGATCCCCTTCCCTTGGTTGGGCTTAATCTTTAGTCTCTTTATATTTGGGTCAAGTCCCTTGTACAAATGTAAATACACATTGTTATAATAATGAGAATATACTTCTCCGTGTACGTAGCCCATTCATTAAGGGTGAACCACGTATATCTTGTCTTCTGTATATTTATCGCTTGCCCAAATCTTCACACACATGCTGAAGGTCCTCACCTTCACCCATCAGTCATCACACCTATCTCTAAGTTGACCCTCAAAGTCCTGAACCATTTTTTGGCGTCAACACAGATAATTACTCTTTTGGTTTCTTTAATCTTCACTCCTCAGCTGAAACCAGAAGCAATTTGAGCCTTCAGATGGATCGGTAGTAGCAATTTGAGCCATGGACACATGAAACCAGAAGCAGCTGAGAAAGCATAGACTGCAAAAGAAGCCAAAGGACGCTGAAAGAGGCCATTGTTGTTTCAGACTCTCAATCAATCGCAGCGTTCGAAAAATCGGCCTAGGCAGGTGGCTAGGTGGCTAGGCTGTCGCCAGGCGGCTCGAGGCGGCTAGGCTGTCGCTAGGAAGGCGCGAGGTGGCTAGGCGGTTGCTAGGCGGGGAGGGAGGATGCTAGGCGGGCGCTGAGGCGGCTGGCTAGGCGGTAGCTGAGGCGGGCGCCTAGGCTGGTTGGGTCTTTTCGTTGCCGAACCCGGAGGACGAAGCAGCCGAAACCAAAGAAAACAAATCGAAGCTTGAGTTGATAGAGAAGCGAAATGGCTTGACGCGCTGCGAGTGCAAGTTCCGTACTTCGTGTTCGTTTGGAATATATTCACAGAGTATAGCCGATCGGCTATACTTTTAAATATTCGAATGTACTTTTGAAAAGCTACTGCAAAATTCGTAAACAAGAGAAGCTACCCAATTACACTAAGCTCATGAACGACACTGACAAAATCACTATAGAGCTAACAAGTCACAAGCAAAACCTCTCAAACCAAACAAAAATCCAATTTTTTTCTCAAAATAACGATGGTGGTTTCAAAATGTGACATTTTCCCCCAAATCAATCCAAGTCCTTAACAATCTTAATCCCCATAGAATTAGCTGTAGATTGATGGACTTGCAAATGGACTTGAGACGGTGAAGTTGTAGGTGTTGTCACCGAAACACATGTGCAAGAACGTACAAGTTGGAACCTGCAAAAAAAGTAGAGAAAAAAAAACCCTCCACCTTAACCCCCAAGTGTACGATGCTTGTCAATAAATATATTCTTTCAATTTTAGTTTAGTTGCAAACTTGTAAAATTAAAGAAACTACGAGTTTT
The DNA here is from genome assembly GCA_018703695.1 of Prunus fruticosa. Taxonomy (NCBI): domain Eukaryota; kingdom Viridiplantae; phylum Streptophyta; class Magnoliopsida; order Rosales; family Rosaceae; genus Prunus; species Prunus fruticosa. Next base: position 19,578,463 of record CM031921.1, read on the forward strand.
AATTGGTTGGGGGCAAAGGGAAATCAGATTCCTTGAGTAATAAAACTAATTAAATTGATATCCTAGTCGTAGTAGGAGCCGTACATAACCTACATGGATCATCATTCTAAAGGGAAAGGCAATTAATTAAAACATAACCACAAAACACATGCTTGCTGCAATTATAATTAATAGTAGATTGAGCTTAGACCCATAAAATTAATAGTTTTCTATTTAAAATACCTAATTTTTTCAAATAATACCCGATGACTAGGATCTAACTAAGCAAATTAACTAATATAACTTAAAAATCTGATTTATTGTATTTTTCAGATTCCAAAACTACCCCTATTTATAAGTTAATGTGTTATGGGGGGTGTAACTAATGACACACGTTAAAATCTGAATGTGTTATGGGGGGTGTAACTAATAACTTAATAAAAAGCAGCCCTGGTCTACAGGCTTAACTTATCCGTGGCTTCTGAACCAAAAACTTGTTGCGTAGATTCAGCTGCACCAAAATGGGTTCAACTGCATCCTCAACTTGTGATACTCGCAAGTGCACGAACCGTTGGTAGTTTAGCGTATGTAAGTGCGAGGTCGATTCCACAGGGATTGGTGATTGAATGATCCAACTCAATTTTCCTACAAAACATAAATGAAAACAAAAGAAGCAAAACAAGAAGAAAGAATGTACATTACAAGAAAAAATAAATTAAAACTTAGAGAACAAGAACGAGAGCATTTGAGGAAGAGAAGAAAGTGTTTGAGAACTTTGAGGAGGGAGAAGAAAGTGTTTGAGAAATATGTTTGAGGACATGGGGAATTTGGAGAAGAAAGTAGAAGTAGAGAATTGTTTGAGAGCTTTGAGAAGGGAAAAGAAAGTGTTTGGAAAGTGTTTTAGAATTTGATGAAGGAATGAGAGAAGTGTTTGGAAACTTTGAGAATCTTGGAAGAGAAAGTTTGAGAACATTGGGAATTTGGAAGAGAGGAGAGATGTGTTTGAGAAAGAGAAGGGAGGAGTGTTTGGGAAGTGTTTGAGAATATGGAAACTTTTGGAGAAGAAAGGAAAGTGGTGTTTGAGAACTTTGTGGATTTTGGAAGAGTTGAGACATGTGTTTGAGAGATTTGGAGACTTTGGGAAGAGAAGAGATGGGAGAAGTGTTTGAGAAATTTAGTACAAAGAAAATTTAGTAGAATGATCTTATTACAACAATTGAGAACTACAAAGGGAAACTAAGAGAATTTGAGGGAGATAAGGGAAGGGAGCTCTAGAGAAGTGCTTGAGAGCTCCCCCCTTGGGGTGTTTTTACAAGCTTAGAGAACTTCCCTATTTATAGGCCTAGGGGAAGTGAAAATCTGAATTCAAAAAGACTAATGCATACAACACTTGAATTATAAAATCTGAAATGGTTGATGCACTTGAATAAGAAAATCTGAATTGGAAGATGCACTTGTATTAGAAAATCTTCAATGGTTGATGCACTTGTATTAGAAAATCTTCAATGGTTGATGCACTTCCCCACTAAATCCCACCAGCAGCCCTAGCTCATCTTCATGTCACCATGACCAAGCTTCCAACCAGAAATGATAGCTCATGCCTAGCTCACCATGACCAAGCATCCAACCAGCACATGCTGAGGTCAGCATGACCAGCAACTTCAAGAGCTTACAACTTGGGCTTCTCTTAATCAAATTAGGACTTTAAGCACTCGAAATTGAAGTTCAGAATGTCTTCTTTCCAGCCATATATTATTTGGGCCAATCCAAGGTCGGAGGAAGAAGTTAAGGCCGAAACAAATTGCTAACTCATTTTCCGCGCTGAAAAGAATCCATCCTGAGCATGGCTCTGTGTTTGCTAGGTAACGGACTCCAGCTTTATCCAATGGGGCTGAATTTTGGATATGTTATAGTACACACCCATTGGAACATCTTTCATGAAGAATGTGGCTTCATTCTAGCTATGTAGGTTGCTGAAACAAAGCTTGCATTATGACCTACGGAACTGGACTGGCAGGGGGCTGTAGTCATAATGAATTTGTCTTTAAGCTCTTCATCCATTCCTCCAAATTAGGCCTTAACATGCTTGAATTGCATGAATTATGTTCTCCAAAGCCATCATTGTTACCTAAAGCTCAATTAACTGAAATATAAACACAAAAAGGATTAAAAGCACAAGTTTAACTCAAAAACATAACCAAATCATAAGCTAGAAGGGTAAGAATTAATATACAATTATGAACCGATCAAATACCCCCAAACCTAGATTTTGCTAGTCCTCGAGCAAAACAAAAGGAAACAAAGATAAAAACAAACAAGAAGTTAATTAAACCACTTTCGTAGGTAACTCGATTGCATTTAGCGTATGCAACAAGCCTTTAAACCTCTAGGCATCCCTAGTAGGAGGAGTTGTGTCTCCTGAGGGTTTAACAATATTAAAATACCCACAAACGTTTTTCTAACTCTACAAAACAAAATGGTTAGAAAACTTAAAAGATTGTTAGTCCTTAAGCAAAATAACAAAAACAAAAATAAAAGCAAAAACAAAAATAAAAATAGAAATAATCACAAAACACAAATCACAAAAAATCAAAATAAAAACTCAAAACAACATTTCCGAACCTTTCTGAAGAGAAATGACTCATGCACATGGCTCAAAAGTTTTAACAATAAAAGCTCAATTTTAGACATTATTTACAAAGCGGCAAAGTTCAAAACATAATATGCTCAAAGTGTAGTAGTGTGATAGCCAAATGCAACAAATTCTCCAATCTTAGTTTTCACACAATTTCAAAAATTATACAAAGCACAAGTTCAACTTCAAATCTCACCAAAGTTGTCCTCTCACAAATGAATCACTCAGAAGAGGGCTATAATGCAACACTCAGTTATAAACATGAGATTAGAGTTAAACCATAAGGACTTAACTTGAAATAGAAAGATGAAGAACTTGCATTAATATGATCTCAAGAAGGATGCCAAACACTTAAAAGTAAGAAAATGGATGCAATTCAACCACATGACATTTAAGATCAATTTAGGTCTTTAGCATAGGTTGTAATGGGGCCAAGGGTGTAAGGTGAGTAAGAAATGAAGGGTATGGATAAAACAAAGTCCAAGGAACTCAAAATATAAGAGCATAAAACAATTGTTTACAAGACTTTGAATCATCACAATGAGAATTTATTTTTCATTTACATGATCAAAACTCCTTATACCTTCATTTACAATGGTTCACTCCTTTCCTTTAATTGCACAAACGCCAATTTATTTTGAAGGCCCAAAAATGAAATTTCATTCAACCACCACTTTTCTCTTTTCTTTCACCAATTGTGTGAATTTTTTTTTTTTCGATATGTAACACCTCTTCCCAAACTTAGCATGAAAAACACATCCAAATTAAAGCTCATGAGTTCCTTAGAAAAGGTAAATATTTGTTTTTCGGGCTAAGGGGAGGAAATAAAATTGGTAAATGAAAGAAAAGGTTTACATGTAGGCTCAAAATGGTTAGCAATGGAAAATCATGCTTAAGCATGCATAAGGTTAGCTTGAAAGGCACAAACGATCCAAAGAGGGCCTTAATATCACTTCTTAAATGTCATGAAATCAAATTGCATAAGAACGAATGACTTTTAAGTGTTCAACCAAATCAATGGATAATGAGATCAAACAACAACTTTGATGACAAGAAAATAAGAGTATGTGTATAACACTCATGAAATGAAGCACAAGGCTCAAAAGCTCACATTATATGGTTATATAAGTCTAATTTATGCTTGATACAATTCTTTAGATCATGCAAATCCTTTAATTGGAAAATTATGAAACAAATGGCAAGTGCAAAGGTTTCGAACATATCAGGTTAGAACAGTGCCAATTTTTAATTTTTTTTTTAATATATATATATTTTTTAAATTTAATTTTTTTTTGATAAAATAAAATGAAATCCAATTTTCATTTAAGTCATGCAAACATTTATCACAATCTCATCAAATGTTGTTCGGAAAGTGACTCAAAAACAAAACAAGACTCAAATAGAAGAAAAACAAGCATTTTTTTTTTTAAATTAAGAAAAAAAAAAAATAATACATGCTAAACTCCAATACCCCCAAACCTAGAAATGAACATTGTCCTCAATGTTTAAAAATTATCCACAAACAATGTCATAAAAACAAATGAAAGGTATTAAAGCAAATAAAAAAAAAACAAAACACACAAAAATAAAATAAAATAATTACAAAACAAACAAACAAACAAACAAAAATAAAAATAAAACAGTAAACCCTAATCACACAATTCTGAAACCCAAAAACATTTTTGAAGCCCAAAGCCCACAATGAAATTAACCCACCTTGAAACCCGACCCAAAATGAAATCTGAAGCCCACATGTTTTAATTTTAATTTTAATTTTTTAATTTAGGATAAAACATGAATTGGATTCTGAAACATGGGTCCTTGATGTCTCGAGAGAGCGAGACACGTGTCGACGCATAGAGGCGCCGCAGACTCCACAAGCAGAAATTACGGGGCCATGGAAAGGCGCGACGACTTTGCTGAACGCGTCCGTTCAGACAAAGCAAGTCGTGACAAATGAGTTGGAAACGGTTGGAAAGTGAGAAGGTTGTGGAACTCGAGGAACGCTTGGGGATTCAGAAATGCTGCGATGGCTAGGGTTTTGTGAAAGACTGTCTATAAGAAGGAAAAAGAAGGGGAAAAAAAACAAAAACACAAACTCAGAAACCCAAAAGAGAAAAGAAGCAAAAAAAAAAAAAAAAAAAAACTGAGAAATCAAATGGCCTCTTCCTACCCCTTTTCCTTGGATCTCAACCTAGCTCCACCGACTCAAACACGAGGCCAAGCAGTAGCACCAGTATGGATGCCCTACTTTGCCTCCGCACGGGGGCCCTGACTGTCAATGACTCAATACTCCTGGACAACGATGTTGCCATTGGAGTTGGCAGAAATTTGGTGACTCCTAAAGATATACGTGTGTTCGGGACAAGGGATGACAATCGGGTCATGAGTGATGCCCTGGCACTGAGCATGCAGAGTACAGCATGTGTCGCAAGTTTGGTTCATCGCCTACTGCGAAGTCCCATGAGGTAGAGGTGCTGAAAGGTCAGTTGGCGGCGGAGCACAGGATGGTTGAAGAGTGTCAGAGTGCTATAAAAAGCTTGAAAAGGGAGCGGTCAAGGATAGTGGAGGTGAATCGACACCAGCTAGAAGTATTGCGGGATGAGAATAAAAACCTATCAAAGATGGTAGAGTTGTACTCTCGCGACATGCGGAAACAGCTGGAAGACCTAGACCGACCGGGCAAACGCAAGAAACCAGATCGCGAGAAAAGTTATACTGACGCTAAGATTGCGATCTTTGGGAGCTCAAGTGATGAGCCCCAAGAGGCTGTGCGTGAAGCCCGGAAGAGGACAACCAGATGGCCAAACTAAAAGCTCCTATGGTCGAGACACCGAAGGCCAAGGAGAAATGATTTCAGTTTTTATTTATTATTTACTTTAAAATGTATGTTTGTTTGTTTTTTTTTTAATTGGGAAATAAAAAGTTATGTTATCTCAAAGACACGAATGATCCTAAATTTAAAGAACGACGATCAAACAAAAACATGAAAACCCAAACATGCATTTTTATTTTTAGTTAAGTAAACACACAAGTAACTGCTTTTTCTTTTAAGAGAAAAACTTAAGGATGACCAGTTAAGGGCCTCAGAAAACACAGCCAGGGGATCCGGGAAGGTTGGAGGGGTCACAATGGTCCCTCTTAAAACCCAAACTTCTTAGACACCGAAGGTGCCGCCTAAAGAACTCCTAGACACTGTATAGACTGCGGTTGCTCACTGGAGTTACCAAAAGTTTAGCTCCTTCAAAGAATATCCTATGAGTTTTAAATTATACTAACTAATTAAATAAAAACAAAATAAATAAATAAATAAATAAAAACTAAAATAAACACGCAATTCAAACAAGAATTTAAAAGAAGAGATGAGATTCTTGCACCAGGTGTCCAAGACGCATCTTTAATTTTGTCTCTACTTCCACTACATTCTTGAGAAACCTGACAAACCAGAAGAAAACAATTGAAAAAAAAACAAAATAAAATAAAATAACAACTGAAAAAAAGAAAAAACACAAACATCAAAAAAAACGGGAGGCAAAAGTAAGTGAAAGTGTAGTCATGCTCCCTTTTTTAAAAAACGTGCTCGTAATTTGCGGCAGAAATGAAGGGATCCGAGAGAAAAAGAGCACAGGATAGCACCCTCGAGATCCGAAGTGCTTTCGGCTCCCTCGCCTGCATAAGTCTATTTAAACTCATCTCTAAGTGAAGTAGAAGAGCACCCAGCATTTCTTCCCAAATTCAAAGAAAAACATCAAAAAATCCAAAAACTAAACAATGGCATCCTCATGCACTCACCTTGATGATCTCAACCTTGAATTATCCCTTGCGCCACCGAATGCGCAGATAAGGGCTCGTCCAAACCATGTCTTCCCAAACTCCACATATCATCACGGTACGGCCTCAAACTTTGCTGAGGTAATACCGAATTTTTCTGAGGCAGTGCCGAAGAGAGAGCGCGCTCCTGGAAGGCATGATTGGCAGCAAGCTCACATCGACAGATCATCTCCATGTGGCAAAGAGGTCTGACAAGGCAGCAGTGGAGGAGTCCCACAATTTAACTGTGCTCCACGCGGTCTCGGCTACCAACTTGGGCATGCGATTATTGGCGAGGACACGGGAGTGTGCCGCGCTGAGCCGAGGAAGTAGCTTCCTTGAAAGCTATGGTGGCGGACTCCAGAAGCGGCTCTCACCGTGCCAATCAGCACGTGGAAGCACTGGAGAGAAAGAATGAGGACCATGTGGAGTTGCTGCAGATTCTGCAAGTAAGAGAGAATAGAGGCATGCCATGAAGATGAAGATGTTGTTTTTATTTTTAATTTACTTGAATGTTTTTTTTTTTTTTTTTAATTTTAACTTTTTTTCTTTGTTTGTAATGCAGTGTTTGAGTGAAATAAAAATATGTTTTTAACACTCAGAAATAAACTAACTAACCACACCACGTAAATAAATACATAAACTAACTTAACAAAACAAAAAAGAAAGCAAAGAAGTTCCAAATTGATTTTTTTTAAAATTTATTATTATTTACAACTAACTGACCACACAAAGAAAAAAAAAACAAAAAAGTTCCAAATTTCAATTTACAAGGAAAATAAATAAAAACTCATATTTCAAATTTTTTTTTTTTTAAATTTTTTTTAAATTTTAAATTTTTGTTTTGTTTTGTTTTTTTTAAAACACACAAATATACAAGCAACTCATGGATGACCAGTTAAGGGCCTCAGAAAAACACAGCCAGGGGATCCGGGAAGGTTGGAGGGGTCACAAAGGTCCCACTTAAAACCCAAACTTCTTAGACACCGAAGGTGTCGCCTAAAGAACTCCTAGACACTGGTATTGACGGAGACGCTTCCTGGAGTTACCACGAGTCAGCTCATATAAAAAATCTTTTTTAATTTTTTTTTAATAAAAGAAATAGAAAATTAAAATTACTGAAATAATAACAAAACAACTAAAGAGAAAGGATTGGAATACTCCCCCTTGAAGCGATTAGGTCAAGCGTGATGCATTTGGAGGTCGCGACTTCTCCCACTACTCCACACTCCCCATTCTTATGATTGAGGTTACCATCTCTCTCCATTTTTATTAAGCTGACATTACTTGCTAAAACAAACACAGAAAACTTGAAACAGAATTAAAGGATTAGGAAATAAAAACTAAAATGAAAAGGAAAATCAACACACGTCCAATTTCATGCTTCAAAGTAACAAGCAACAAAGTAAATCAAACTAGCTTATGAAGTTCGTTCTTTCTCAAATATGATTATCCATATGGTGTGTGGTTTTAATCAAGTATTCAGAAAAAGCATTTAGCTATGGTGTTTAGTCTAAACACAAATTCCGAACCCATTAAGAACAAGAAGAACAATAGAGAACCAAGTAGAATTTAAACATGGTGTTTGTCTTCAATATCTACCCATTCATTCACTAATCAGTCCAAGAGTCATATGGTGTTTATGTAAACTTGAACAAGATATTTAATTAAGAGCAAGTGAATGAAACCATAAACTAGAAATAATCAACATGCTACTTGAACCTTTTTGTTTTTGGGTGTTGTGTAAGCTGGGACTCAAACCCAGTTCTCTTGCTTGTCAGGCAATTGTCCTTGTCAGTTGGACTACAAACACAACTTATCAATTAACGTCATTAACTTTAAAACATGAAACTGTCAAGTTATAAAAAAGATAAAAATAAATAAAAAGTAGGAAAACCAAATAGAATCAAACAATGTTACCGATCCCCGGCAACGGCGCCAAAACTTGTTGCGTAGATTCAGCTGCACCAAAATGGGTTCAACTGCATCCTCAACTTGTGATACTCGCAAGTGTACGAACCGTTGGTAGTTTAGCGTATGTAAGTGCGAGGTCGATTCCACAGGGATTGGTGATTGAATGATCCAACTCAATTTTCCTACAAAACATAAATGAAAACAAAAGAAGCAAAACAAGAAGAAAGAATGTACATTACAAGAAAAAATAAATTAAAACTTAGAGAACAAGAACGAGAGCATTTGAGGAAGAGAAGAAAGTGTTTGAGAACTTTGAGGAGGGAGAAGAAAGTGTTTGAGAAATATGTTTGAGGACATGGGGAATTTGGAGAAGAAAGTAGAAGTAGAGAATTGTTTGAGAGCTTTGAGAAGGGAAAAGAAAGTGTTTGGAAAGTGTTTTAGAATTTGATGAAGGAATGGGAGAAGTGTTTGGAAACTTTGAGAATCTTGGAAGAGAAAGTTTGAGAACATTGGGAATTTGGAAGAGAGGAGAGATGTGTTTGAGAAAGAGAAGGGAGGAGTGTTTGGGAAGTGTTTGAGAATATGGAAACTTTTGGAGAAGAAAGGAAAGTGGTGTTTGAGAACTTTGTGGATTTTGGAAGAGTTGAGACATGTGTTTGAGAGATTTGGAGACTTTGGGAAGAGAAGAGATGGGAGAAGTGTTTGAGAAATTTAGTACAAAGAAAATTTAGTAGAATGATCTTATTACAACAATTGAGAACTACAAAGGGAAACTAAGAGAATTTGAGGGAGATAAGGGAAGGGAGCTCTAGAGAAGTGCTTGAGAGCTCCCCCCTTGGGGTGTTTTTACAAGCTTAGAGAACTTCCCTATTTATAGGCCTAGGGGAAGTGAAAATCTGAATTCAAAAAGACTAATGCATACAACACTTGAATTATAAAATCTGAAATGGTTGATGCACTTGAATAAGAAAATCTGAATTGGAAGATGCACTTGTATTAGAAAATCTTCAATGGTTGATGCACTTGTATTAGAAAATCTTCAATGGTTGATGCACTTCCCCACTAAATCCCACCAGCAGCCCTAGCTCATCTTCATGTCACCATGACCAAGCTTCCAACCAGAAATGATAGCTCATGCCTAGCTCACCATGACCAAGCATCCAACCAGCACATGCTGAGGTCAGCATGACCAGCAACTTCAAGAGCTTACAACTTGGGCTTCTCTTAATCAAATTAGGACTTTAAGCACTCGAAATTGAAGTTCAGAATGTCTTCTTTCCAGCCATATATTATTTGGGCCAATCCAAGGTCGGAGGAAGAAGTTAAGGCCGAAACAAATTGCTAACTCATTTTCCGCGCTGAAAAGAATCCATCCTGAGCATGGCTCTGTGTTTGCTAGGTAACGGACTCCAGCTTTATCCAATGGGGCTGAATTTTGGATATGTTATAGTACACACCCATTGGAACATCTTTCATGAAGAATGTGGCTTCATTCTAGCTATGTAGGTTGCTGAAACAAAGCTTGCATTATGACCTACGGAACTGGACTGGCAGGGGGCTGTAGTCATAATGAATTTGTCTTTAAGCTCTTCATCCATTCCTCCAAATTAGGCCTTAACATGCTTGAATTGCATGAATTATGTTCTCCAAAGCCATCATTGTTACCTAAAGCTCAATTAACTGAAATATAAACACAAAAAGGATTAAAAGCACAAGTTTAACTCAAAAACATAACCAAATCATAAGCTAGAAGGGTAAGAATTAATATACAATTATGAACCGATCAGCTTCACACTCGTCAAACAATGGATTGGTTTGAAAATGCTATAAATCTCCCTCACTAGCATGAACATTTCATCCAACAATTGAGTTTTCAGCCTCAAAGTGATATTGCGTGTTTGTGTTGAGAAAAAAAGCAAATTTACTTATCAATATGAACCAATCCCAGAATATCAGCCACCAAGCCGGCCAGGCCAAGGGCCAGGCTGAGGTTAGTCTTGAAAAATCTGTTTTATTTTTATTTTTAATATAAGCGATAGTCTTGAAAAACCCTTAGCTTTAATCCAATATATATATAGGGTGGTTGATGATTACAATTTTGATGCAGGAGAAGGCTATTGGCATGATGGACCAGATGAGCAATGCTGCCCAATCTGCCAAGGAATCATGCCAAGGGGTTAGATTTTTTTTTTTTTTAAAATTAAGAATTTATATATTAATTAATATATGCACCACATTTGTTTGTGCATGTTGTTAATAGCTATTAGCTTGTGTGTTTTGCTTTGCAGGCTGGTCAGCAGATGAAGGACAAGGCACAGGGAGCAGCTGATTCTGTCAAAGATGCAGTTGGAGCCAACAAAAATTAAGCTGATCTCATCCCAAACTAGTTTTGGTGTTCCCGTTTTCTGTTTTTGTTTGGTTTATCTTTCTTGACTTTTGTCCAAATCCACTTCAATATTTTAAAATTCCGATAAGATTTATAAAATAAAATAACATTGTAGGTGTGTTTACCTTTGAATTTTTTGGACCGTTTGATGGTTATGTATTTACTTTACAAAAATTTTGGATCTTTGGATTAAATGCTATGCGGATATGAAAAAGGAAAAAGGGGCCGGGTGGATTTTTTTAGGTAATTTTTCGGACACTTTAGCTGGCGAGCGAGTGACAGCCAAGTCGCGCGTGAAGGGCAAGTGGCTCTTACACAATTTAATTTTCTTGAAGCTCAATTTTGCGGGCCTGGGCTTATTTGACATTGGCCCATTGGCCCAACATCTTATGTCCTAGCTAGTCCTAATGGGATTAGGATTATTTTTCCCATTCCCACAAGGAGTTCACCAACAAGTATAAAAGGAAACACAGCCCAAGATCAGATACCACTACACGCAGAGACAGCAACCAATTCTTGGGCACAAAGCTTCCCATTTCCCTCGCTCTTCTCTTCTATCTCCGGTAGTCGTCGGCAACATGTTGAGTAAGAGGTGCAGGCTTTCGTCGATGCCCGGCAACCGCCATGACCACGAGAGGGTCATGAAAGAGTACCAAGTTATGAAAGAGGAGATCAAGGCCAGGGCACTCAAGGAAGAGTGGGACTTACTGATAAAGGATTACAACGTTTGCGTTTCTGCTGGTCTTGTCCAACTCCAGTATGCTCTGCAAAAACTCTTCCGCGTTCGGGATGGGATAATTACCACTCTATCCCCTGCAAGCTTGAATTGTGTTTTTGGGCCGATGGATGACGCCTCAATTGTGCGATTGGTCGAGGGCATTGGAGAAGTTGGTGTTTGATCTATTAATTGTACAACTCATAGCCAGGTTTTCATAGGAAGAATGATGATATTGTAAGACAATTATCATTGTCATTACCTTGATTGTATTCTCTGTTATATATATATATATATATATATATATATATATATATCTTGTATTCTTCTTTCACAACTTCAAAATTGATTCATCATGTTTGTCTGTTACATCATTAGAACTTGCACAATTCTTTTAATTATTTTTTATTTCGAAAATATGTTTGATTTAAAATGAAAGAAATACCGTAAGATCACGAAAATCATCGTCTACGATGGTCCATTTGTAATCCGAACTTGAAATCAAGGAATGCTCAATAAATTTGTGAAGTTTTTGTAAATTCATTGTCGTAAAATTTTGGAGTTTTTTTTAAGGGTAAAACTCTATTTGTTCAGTCCTAATAAAAAATCAGCGACAATACTGATATTTTACTTGATTGAAAAGTTAATCAAGGGCATATTTTTTGGTCTAATTTTTTTTTTTTTTTTTTTGTTCTTGTAGCTTGGTTCATTTTTCATGTAAATCCTCATTATTTCAAAATTTGAAATTTTATTTATCTAGTTTGTTCTATTAGCAATCAAGTCCTACAATACTACTTTGTTATACAAAAAATTGACGAAATTCTTCCATTCTAGGTTGATTGCAATTTGCATATGCTTTGGAAAGACAAAAGTATCCTCACATATGGTCGTTACATATTGCTATGTCGAATTTCATTTATTAATTTGACAAAGTTTATAATTTCGACTTGAGAGCAAACCAAATAGAACTACAAGACTAAATTTTGTAAAAATTAAAATAACATAGACCAAAATATAAAATAAGTAAAACTCCAAAGACAAACTGTCACGCCCCGAATTTTCAACAACATTAACCCTCGAATTTAAACAGAACAACCAACATTCGGGACGCGAAGCTCGGAACCTTCAACAAAAGTACCTAGAAATTTAAACTTTTCTTTCTTGATACAACACCACTGTTCCGAACCACAATGTCAATAATGACTCAATTCTTCTGAGTCAAATATTACATTACAAACTCACACAATAAATGAACAATCATCATTTTACAATCATTGCTCTTCAGAGCTTATTTCACACAGCGGAAGTTTAACACTCACCAACACTCTCACACCACACTTTAAAGTCTGTGGAACCACCAATGAGCCTCCTGCTCCTCACCTTAATTCTCTTGCTCACCGTCTCTACCACCTAGGATTTTCCCCTACACCATTGAATAGTGCACCGGGTTCACCAGAACAACCCGGTAAGCTTTCTAAAGCTCGTATGAGTAAACCACGTCCACAGGTATAATATGTCAATTACACATAATATACAAACACATGCACTTTCATTAGCACACCACAATCCTTGTATAACCAAGGTAATCATAATCATCAATATCATCACAATCACAATTCTTTTGTTTTATTTAAAGAACCTTTACGATCACCACCTGTGACCACACCAAAACTCTTTATTTCAAAGTAGTTTTCACACGTCAATTGTTTGACAGATAGAAGAAGAGAGAATACTATGAACCTCTAATCTATAACACTACAAAACACCATAGTAGTGTTCACTCATGATTACACGCCAGTCATGAGTACTAGATGGCGCCAGACTAGAGCTCTAACTGTTCTTGGGTCTTGCTCCCTAGGGTAATTTATCCCTCATTATTTGCCACGAGAATGCCCACCTGACAAACTCAGAAGGGATTCAAGGTATTCTCACCTAAATCCATCAACACCAAAACACCAAAACACCAACACCAAAACAATATAAAATGTAGTTTCACATTAAACATTGTTTTATAGCCAAATACACCAATCACAGCAATATATAATTATTATATATATTTATGTGGTTATTCACGAATGAATTTCCACCATACATCCACAACATATGTTATATGGTTAAACACCAAAACTCCAATAATAATAATTAATTCAAAACAAAATAGAATTCAATTACCGCATGAACCCTTGAAGAACAAGTTCATGTGTTTTTAAAATAATTAAAACATTTTATAAAAACACAACCAACATGTTAATTATAGCCATTAACATTCTCCAAGGTCACATTATAATAAATATAATAATTCGTGATTTTACTCACGATTAGGATGGTTTTACTCACCTCTCGTCCAAGCTGCGTCTTTAACAACTTAACGAATCCTTCACAAGCAACTCAAACTCCAACAGTACCTAAGCAAAGTACATAACTCAACTTAGCACAAAACTCCAAAATCCAAGATTTCGCAACTAATGACGAAAATGCCCTTTGGACCAACCGGGGTCCAAAGCGATCAAATCTCGTCCAACAAACTTCAAAACTGTGACGTACGTGCTGTCGACGTCGAATCATGACCAATGACACCCATTGTCCAAAAGGTCACTATTTGGGTCCCGTGGGTCCCACATGTTTAACCGACACTCCTAAAATCCGCCTTGGGCCCACAATCTCGGATTCCAAATCCGATCGCACCAATGGACTCTAAATAGTCCCGATATCTCCCTGCGACAATTTGGGACCAATCCAACGGTCGGATAATTCTATATGGCACAATCGAATGGCGATCGCTCGCCTTAACTTTGAAATTCAATAACTTAAGATCGGGACGTCCGATCATCAATCCGTCTGAACCTACAGACTCCTCACAACACCAGCTACAACATAATTAAAATTGGGCACGATCCAACGGTCCGATTATCTTCAATCAATGGTCCACATTTGTGAGGCTCCAAATCGTCGATTAAACGACGGAATCTCAACAATTTTAAACATACAAACATGTTCAGTAACTCCAGCACTACATTCTGTCTCTAAAGCCCTAACTCAGAATCGCCACCCAGCGCCGCCACGCCCCGCCACCGCCGGTGGTGGTTTGGGTACTATTCCGCGACGGACCAACCTTAGAATCGCCGGTCAAGACCTATGCCAAAATGTTCGTAATACTGAGTAGAACAACTTTAATTCTTACCTCGAGGTCCAATTCGAAGTGTAAGTGGCTCAAACCGTCGGTTGAAGTTGTTGACTTCACTATTGACGAACCAACTTCGCAGCACCACCGTACCTTCACCGCACCTCCGATGGCTCCGATTCTTCTTGGGTTATGTTCACGAGGTAACAGGCTATCGATATGGGTTGGTGGTGTCGATCACCGCCACCGTACGCGCCGCAGAAGCCGCCGGAAATCGCCTCTCCGACGAGCTCTCAAACTTCCGGATTGAATTGCAAAATATGAATCCAAACAGTGCCCCTCTGAAATTTATAGGCAAAGTCTCTATTTGAAATTTAGTCCCTGAAATTTCAAACGAGTATAACTTCTTCGTTTCAACTCGGATTCACGAACCGTTTGCGCCTACGCGTTCGTGAGATCAATCTCGATTTTTCAAATCAAAAATCATAATTTTCTCACTTCAATTTCTTGTACTTCCTTTGTAAAATCATAAACTTAATCATAAAGGTATTTTTGTCCCAATTTGTGATTAAGTCACTTAATTCCAATATTTTTACATCAAACCAAAGTCATACAACATCCAAAATAGTCACATGACTTAATAATATTTTCCACAAAAATAATAAAACCAAATATTATTTTTGAGGGTATTACATTCTACCCTCCTTAAAGGAATTTCGTCCCGAAATTCAACCCGCCCTGGTTCTCGAAAAAGATGAGGATACTTCTTCCTCATTTCAGACTCCAATTCCCAAGAGGCATCACCCTCGTCATGGTGACTCCACAACACTTTGACCAAATCCACTTGAGTTGTCCTAAGCTGTTTGGTCATCCCTGTCCAAGATGCGTACAGGTGCCTCTACATAAGTTGCATCTCCATTGACTTCAACAGTACCGTAATCAATTACGTGTGAAGCATCCTTAACATACCTCCTTAACATTGACACGTGAAACACGTTATGAACACTTGACATCATTGGAGGTAATGCCAACCGATATGCCAACTCACCGACCTTATCTAGAATTTCAAAAGGTCCAACAAATCTAGGAGATAACTTCCCTTTCTTTTTACCAAATCTTATTACTCCCTTCATTGGTGAAACCTTCAAGAACACATGGTCACCAACTTCAAATTCCACACTCCGCCGTTTCTTATCTGCATAACTCTTCTGACGGCTCTGTGCTCTGCGGATTCTATCCCTGATGATAGAAACCTTCTCTGTAGTCTCTTGAACTACTTCAGTACCCATTACTTTATTATCACCTACCTCAGCCCAACAAACAAGTGATCTACATGGCCTTCCATACAATGCTTCATACGGTGCCATACCAATACTAGAGTGATAACTGTTGTTATAGGCAAATTCTATCAAAGCCAAATATTCATCCCAACTTCCCTTGAAGTCCAAGACACATGCCCGAAGCATATCCTCCATCACTTGATTCACTCGTTCAGTTTGACCATCAGTTTGAGGATGAAAAGCTGTACTCATATCCAATCTAGTCCCCATGGCCTTTTGGAAACTACTCCAAAACTTAGAAGTGAAACGAGCATCCCTATCCGAGACAATGGATATAGGAATCCCGTGTAGTTTCACCACCTCACGAATGTAGAGCTTACTCAGTGTGTCCACTGAATACTTCATAGATACAGGCAGAAAATGTGCTGATTTCGTTAGTCGGTCCACAATAACCCAAATTGCATCGTGACTCTGTTTAGTCTTAGGCAATCCCACAACGAAATCCATAGCAATATTTTCCCATTTCCAAACAGGAATAGATAAAGGTTTCAACAACCCTGATGGCCGTTGATGTTCTGCCTTCACCCGTTGACAAGTTAGACATTTAGTCACATACTGTCCCCACCTCCCTTTTCATAGCAATCCACCAGAATTGTCTCTTAAGATCCTTGTACATCTTAGTACTCCCTGGATGAACCGTATACTTAGAACGATGAGCTTCATCCAAAATCTCTCTCTTAAGATTCTCAGATTCAGGCACGCACAACTTCCCTCTGTATCTCAAACCACCATCACTCCCAATTGTCCACTCAGAAGGACCTATAAAAGTTGGTTCAATTGTTAACTCAACCATTTTAGCTTGCATTCCCACATCTTGAGCTTGCTGTTGAATCACCTTACTAATCAAGCTAGGTTGAACTGTCATACTCCCCAGAAAAATATCTCCTCCAACTGTAGTTGGTACTAGGTCCACCTCTGTTGCCATTTCCAGCATTCTCCACTCCTTGCCATTAGAGATGCGACCACTCCTCTAGGCTTGCGACTCAATGCATCTGCAACAACATTAGCTTTCCCTGGATGATATTCCAACGTGAAATCATAATCCTTTATGAGTTCCATCCATCTCATTTGCCTCATGTTCAGCTCCTTTTGAGAGAAGAGGTACTTTAAACTCTTATGGTCTGAAAAGAGTTCAAACTTCTCACCATACAAATAATGCCTCCAAACTTTCAAGGCGAACACTACTGCAGCCAATTCTAAATCATGTGTAGGGTAGTTTCTCTCATGCACCTTCAGCTGTCTAGATGCATAAGCAACCACTTTACCATTCTGCATCAACACACATCCCAAACCCTGAAGAGACGCATCACTATAAATCACCAATCCTCCTCCTCCCGAGGGAATTGTCAACACCGGAGCAGGAGTCAATTTCTTCTTCAGTTCCTTGAAGGCTTTCTCACAATCCTCATTCCAAATGAACAACACATCTTTCCTTGTCAACTTGGTCAAAGGTGCAGCAATACTTGAGAAGTCCTCAATAAACCTCCGATAATAACCGGCCAAACCCAAGAAACTACGAATCTCAGTCACAGGAGTAGGCTGTTTCCACTCCATAACTGCTTCCACTTTAGAAGGATCCACGGATACCCCATCCTTAGAAACCACATGACCGAGAAATTTTACTTTATCCTGCCAAAAATCACACTTTTCATACTTGGCATACAACTGATTCCTTCTTAGTGTTTCCAAAACAATTTCAAGATGCCGATCATGATCTTCATCATTCTTTGAGTAGATCAAAATATCATCCACAAACACCACAACAAAATCATCCAAGTAAGGACCGAATATTCTGTTCATCAAATCCATAAACACAGCAGGTGCATTAGTCAACCCAAAAGGCATGACAACAAACTCATAATGTCCATACCTGGTTCGAAATGCTGTCTTAGGAATATCTTCCTCCCTCACCCTAACTTGGTGATATCCTGACCTCAAATCAATCTTTGAGAACACAGTTGCCCCTTCAACTGATCAAACAAATCTTCAATCCTTGGCAACGGATACTTATTTTTAATCGTCACCTTGTTTAACATTCTGTAATCCACACATAATCTCAGTGTGTGATCCTTTTTCATCACAAATAGGACAGGTGCACCCCAAGGTGATGTACTCGGTCTAATGAACCCTTGTGCCACTAAACCATCAATTTGAATCTTGAGTTCTTTCAACTCGGTAGGTGCCATTCTATATGGAGCCTTTGATATTGGTGACGTTCCCGGAATCAATTCAATAGTAAACTCTACTACCCTCCTTGGAGGCAAACCCACAATATCTTGGAAAACATCCTGATACAAAGATACTTTAGGAACATCTTCCAATGCCAGAACTCGTTCTACTCTTTCCACAAGAGCTAGAAACCCAAACTTCATAGTTGCATCAGTTTTAATGCACCTATGCCGAACCACCGCTTGTCCCGGAGTATGAAATGACACTAACATTCCATGACAATCAATTACAGCATGATTACACCGTAACCAGTCCACACCAAGTATCATATCATACGAGTTATTATCCAGAACAATTAAATCAGCAAGGAACTCCTTATTACCAATCAACAATGGGCAAGACTCACACACCAAAATCAATTTCACAGAATTACCCAAAGGTGACTCAACAGTTAAAGGCACACCAAGCAATTTAGGAGTTAATCCCAACGCATTCACAACAAATCGAGAGATAAAAGAATGTGATGCACCAGGTATCAAACAAAACCCTCACAAGATTATGAAAGAGAGTTATTGTACCTTCCACACCAGTGTTCCCCTGCCTTTGACCCACGGCAAAGACTCTGGCATTTCCTTGTCTTTGTTGTCTCCCGGTTTATTTTCACTCTTGCAATTCTTAGCAATATGTCCTGGCTGACCACAAGTAAAGCATGTATACACCTTAGGCTTGGTGCAATTTATTGACAGATGGCCCACCTCATTGCAGTTATAACATCTAATGGGCCCAGCTTGCTTAGCATGTGCATCATTTCTGGTCGAAGTCAAGTACCCCGTCCTCTGTTTCTTACCAACACCTCCCTGATTCCAGTGGTGCTACTTTGTGCTGGGGCCTTTCCTTTCCCTTTGACATCTCTCTTGACATCCAGACTCTTCTTAAACTCATTATTATTTGCTTCGATAGAAGCTGCACACTCCACCAAATCTTTGGCGCAAGAAGAATATTAAAGCTTCTATCTAAGCTTCCAATGTGTGACCGCGCCGTTGTGGTCCGGACGATGACAGTTGAAGCTCAAGCCAGGGTTACCGACCCCAAATATGGCTGTATTGCCCAAATCTTAGATCTCCAACAACAGGTTAAATAATACCTTTTGACCCTCTACTTGTGGAAACTAGATATATCCAATGTTAATATTTTTTTTCTCTGAACTTTGCAGGTGAAGAAACTACAAGCACAGTTGGATGAAACACAAGCACAGTTAGCTGCAGCACAATCACAGTTAGCTTGTGCCGTTGCTCCCGTTCCAGACACAAATGAGCAAGTTTCGGAGACAAACCTCAATCAAGCTCTGGAAACCAATAACGAGCAAGCTACAGTGGTAAACTCTCCTGAGTTCGCAAGTTTACCACAATTTAGTTTTGATAATGTGGAAGAACTACTTGTAGATCCATGGTTTTCAACATATATGACCCACATCTGATTTGAGTTTGTACATGGAAATATGATGATGACAATACTCAATTCAACAAAACACGTGCACTCCACAAACACGTTCCTGGTCAAATGGAACATTGATCCAATAAACTGACCAACTAAGCCTTGAGCTATTTTCGACTCAATAGTCCGCTAAGCTACCCTCCTTATGGGTAAACCCATCTTACTTTCGACCCTTTAGATCTCCAAATCCGGTATCACCTTCAGTATACCTCAACCATATGGTAAAACTATACCGTTCACTTGCCTTAGTCTATATCTCTAAAAGGTCCAATTCATCACTGAAGATAAGACAACAGTTAATTAAACATGTGCATACCAAACTGAGATAAACATGTATTCAATTAACACCACTTCAACAAGACAAACAATAGCAATCAGAAAGCCCATTCCTCTGACATCCAAGTTGTTATTGTTGTTGTTTTTTTTTTTTTTTTTTTTTTTTTCTAACCCATCAACGTTTAGCTCAAACCATTACAGCCAAGCACATTCTTTAGAGTCAACAAAATACTCCCTCCAGAGTCAACCAACGACTTCTTTCAGAACAATCAAAATATTCCAACGTTGAGATCTATCTAGATGTATCCACACTAAACATCTATGGAGCTTACCCAAAGCTCTAACAAAGCAACCAATTGCTCTGCTAACAACTGCAGAGCTGACCATAAGCTCTATCACTTCTTCAAAGCCAACTATATGCTCCTACACCAAACTGTCAGAGCAGACCTTAAGCTCTAACACTTAAACCCTTTTTAGAGTTAAACACCGTAATTATCTCCTGAACTTACCCAAAGTTCTGACAAAGCAAAACAATTGAGCAGTTAGCAAATTGTCAGAGCTGACCATAAGCTCTAACACTCCATCAAAGCAGAACCTTCGCTCTGATACCAAACCGTCACGCCCCGAATTTTCAACAACATTAACCCTCGAATTTAAAAAGAACAACCAACATTCGGGACGCGAAGCTCGGAACCTTCAACAAAAGTACCTAGAAATTTAAACTTTTCTTTCTTGATACAACACCACTGTTCCGAACCACAATGTCAATAATGACTCAATTCTTCTAAGTCAAATATTACATTACAAACTCACACAATAAATGAACAATCATCATTTTACAATCATTGCTCTTCAGAGCTTATTTCACACAGCGGAAGTTTAACACTCACCAACACTCTCACACCACACTTTAAAGTCTGTGGAACCACCAATGAGCCTCCTGCTCCTCACCTTAATTCTCTTGCTCACCGTCTCTACCACCTCAGGATTTTCCCCTACACCATTGAATAGTGCACCGGGTTCACCACAGAACAACCCGGTAAGCTTTCTAAAGCTCGTATGAGTAAACCACGTCCACAGGTATAATATGTCAATTACACATAATATACAAACACATGCACTTTCATTAGCACACCACAATCCTTGTATAACCAAGGTAATCATAATCATCAATATCATCACAATCACAATTCTTTTGTTTTATTTAAAGAACCTTACGATCACCACCTGTGACCACACCAAAACTCTTTATTTCAAAGTAGTTTTCACACGTCAATTGTTTGACAGATAGAAGAGAGAATACTATGAACCTCTAATCTATAACACTACAAAACACCATAGTAGTGTTCACTCATGATTACACGCCAGTCATGAGTACTAGATGGCGCCAGACTAGAGCTCTAACTGTTCTTGGGTCTTGCTCCCTAGGGTAATTTATCCCTCATTATTTGCCACGAGAATGCCCACCTGACAAACTCAGAAGGGATTCAAGGTATTCTCACCTAAATCCATCAACACCAAAACACCAAAACACCAACACCAAAACAATATAAAATGTAGTTTCACATTAAACATTGTTTTATAGCCAAATACACCAATCACAGCAATATATAATTATTATATATATTTATGTGGTTATTCACGAATGAATTTCCACCATACATCCACAACATATGTTATATGGTTAAACACCAAAACTCCAATAATAATAATTAATTCAAAACAAAATAGAATTCAATTACCGCATGAACCCTTGAAGAACAAGTTCATGTGTTTTTAAAATAATTAAAACATTTTATAAAAACACAACCAACATGTTAATTATAGCCATTAACATTCTCCAAGGTCACATTATAATAAATATAATAATTCGTGATTTTACTCACGATTAGGATGGTTTTACTCACCTCTCGTCCAAGCTGCGTCTTTAACAACTTAACGAATCCTTCACAAGCAACTCAAACTCCAACAGTACCTAAGCAAAGTACATAACTCAACTTAGCACAAAACTCCAAAATCCAAGATTTCGCAACTAATGACGAAAATGCCCTTTGGACCAACCGGGGTCCAAAGCGATCAAATCTCGTCCAACAAACTTCAAAATTGTGACGTACGTGCTGTCGACGTCGAATCATGACCAATGACACCCATTGTCCAAAAGGTCACTATTTGGGTCCGTGGGTCCCACATGTTTAACCGACACTCCTAAAATCCGCCTTGGGCCCACAATCTCGGATTCCAAATCCGATCGCACCAATGGACTCTAAATAGTCCCGATATCTCCCTGCGACAATTTGGGCCCAATCCAACGGTCGGATAATTCTATATCGCACGATCGAATGGCGATCGCTCGCCTTAACTTTGAAATTCAATAACTTAAGATCGGGACGTCCGATCATCAATCCGTCTGAACCTACAGACTCCTCACAACACCAGCTACAACATAATTAAAATTGGGCACGATCCAACGGTCCGATTATCTTCAATCAATGGTCCACATTTGTGAGGCTCCGATCGTCGATTAAACGACGGAATCTCAACAATTTTAAACATACAAACATGTTCAGTAACTCCAGCACTACATTCTGTCTCTAAATCCCTAACTCAGAATCGCCACCCAGCGCCGCCACGCGCCGCCACCGCCGGTGGTGGTTTGGGTACTATTCCGGCGACGGACCAACCTTAGAATTGCCGGTCAAGACCTATGCCAAAATGTTCGTAATACTGAGTAGAACAACTTTAATTCTTACCTCGAGGTCCAATTCGAAGTGTAAGTGGCTCAAACCGTCGGTTGAAGTTGTTGACTTCACTATTGACGAACCAACTTCGCAGGCACCACCGTACCTTCACCGCACCTCCGATGGCTCCGATTCTTCTTGGGTTATGTTCACGAGTTAACAGGCTATCTGGGTTGGTGGTGTCGATCACCGCCACCGTACGCCGCCGCAGAAGCCGCCGGAAATCGCCTCTCCGACGAGCTCTCAAACTTCCGGATTGAATTGCAAAATATGAATCCAAACAGTGCCCCTCTGAAATTTATAGGCAAAGTCTCTGTTTGCAATTTAGTCCCTGAAATTTCAAACGAGTATAACTTCTTCGTTTCAACTCGGATTCACGAACCGTTTGCGCCTACGCGTTCGTGAGATCAATCTCGATTTTCCAAATCAAAAATCATAATTTTCTCACTTCAATTTCTTGTACTTCCTTTGTAAAATCATAAACTTAATCATAAAGGTATTTTTGTCCCAATTTGTGATTAAGTCACTTAATTCCAATATTTTTACATCAAACCAAAGTCATACAACATCCAAAATAGTCACATGACTTAATAATATTTTCCACAAAAATAATAAAACCAAATATTATTTTTGAGGGTATTACACAAACAATATAATTTCACCTAATCTTTTCATCTTTTAGTTACGCCTTGTAAAACTCAAGAGATCTACAAGTTTCAATTGGTAGGGGCCAAAACGGAAATCACACTCTTTTTACTTACTAGGAATGGGTAAGTCATGAATTGGAGAATTTAGATAATAAAATCAAGGTATTGGAATCGGATCAACTACTCTCCCCTACTTGATCCCATTCCCAATTTTGAGGGTATTTAATTAGGATTTTTAAGGTGAAACTCACATAATTTTTTTTATTCCTTATGTGTTAGTAAACGCGAAAAAGACATGAATTGGAACTCGCATAAAGCTCCACAACTTGGAACCCATTTACATGTATTCAGCCACAAAAAAAAACTCTCAACAAGACAAAATAGATGCCCAACCCAAACACAAAGCTATTGAAATTTGTATTTCCCAAAAAAAAAAAAAGCTATTGAAATTTCTGTCACACTCTTTTTTTTTTAGTAAGGTAATAATTACTTAATACCAGTGTATGATGCTGGGCAATAACTATCCTTTTTCAAGTTTAGTTTGGTAAGGACCAAAACGGAAATCAGTCATTGAGTAAAATTAAAGAAATTTAGTATATCCTAGTCGTAGTAGGAGTAATACATGGATCATCTTTACAAAGGGAAAGGTCATTAAAACAGAACACACGACAATAAACCTTTTACATCTCTTATAATGTTTACGTGCGAGAAACCCCCCATTCCTTATAGTTTAGATTATCATTTCCCTTGTACTTCTTTTAAAAAAATGCAGGTTTTCATTCCCAGAAGAAGCTACGTCCCTGAATTTTGTGAAGGTAGAGAACAGAGGTTTCCCAGATCATGAGTCGCTTTCGATTCCTCATTCTCTGGTTTCAATTGCATGGAAGTTCATCAGAAGCCACCGTTCTTCTTCGGACACCAACACGGACACAAGGCCGATTATAGACGTCAATACATGTATGAATCTAATGAGAAGTACCCATTCGAGTTATTCACATCCAATAATACCTGCAATATTATATCAAACATGCTATCTCGCATAGAGATCCCATTCCCACTAGATAGGCTATGCTGGAGAAAGCGTTACATTGGAAACACAGAGCCATTAGAGGACGTTGAAGCTATGACAAGGAAAATATTCCAATTAGTTTCCCCAAATCAATCCAAGTCCTTAACAATCTTAATCCCCATAGAATTAGCCGTAGATTGATGGACTTGCAAATGGACTCCAAGGGCAAGTACTGGCAATACGGGTCAGATTGCTTCACTTTGGCGATCTCATACAAGTGCCTCACAAACAGCTCAGAAGCGACCACGTGTTTGAGTCGGCTGCTGCCGGAGTCTCCGGTGGCCTTTTTCAGATACCAGCTGACAGACGGTGACTTTACCACTAGATAGGCTACGCTGGAGAAAGCGTAGATAATGAGTCGGGGAAATATTTTAGTGGTCCTGATTACACAAGGAAACAAAATCAAGCTGCAACTTCTTCCTCCTTGGCAGCAAGCTGGTTCTGAATGTGCTGAGGAACAACATCGAACTTAGCTAATTGCATGGTATAGGATGCACGACCTTTTGTCATGCCCCGCAGTGTACTAACATATTGGAACATCTCTGCAAGAGGAACCAGCGCATCAACCACCTGCAAAAATACAGATTATGCAACGGATTAGTAGCTGAAACAATTTGAAGGTAGCTAACATCACATAATCCGGTCATGAGTTTTTAGACATACCTTGAGACCACCAGGTTTATCATTGAAGCTGTTGATCTGACCTCTCCTTGAGTTGAGATCACCAATCACATCTCCCAGATGTTCCTCAGGTGTAACAACTTCAACTTTCATTATCGGTTCAAGCATTTTCGGGGCAGCTTTCTTTATCCCCACCCGGAAAGCTCCTCTGGCTGCCAATTGGAATGCCAACACACTTGAGTCAACATCATGGTAAGAGCCATCAACTAGTACAGCGCGTACATCGACGACAGGACAGCCTGCAAGCACACCGTTGCTCATACACTCCTCTAATCCTTTCATCACCCCAGGTACGTATTCTCTTGGCACAGCACCTCCCTTGATTTCACTCTTGAACTCGTATCCACTACCAGGCTCCATGGGTTCAAACCGCACGGTGATATCAGCAAATTGACCTTGTCCACCCGATTGTTTCTTGTGCACATACCTCGTTTCTGCAACCCTGGAAATACTTTCCCTGTAATTTACCTGGGGTGCTCCAACATTGGCTTCAACCTGCACAGATGAAGCAACCCCAGTTATGAAAATTCAAATCAGCAATACATCCAAAGGATTCATTCATTGAAAATTTTCAAGAAACCACAATATAGCACATTTCAAGTGAAATCTAGAAAAGGTCTGTGTGCAAATCAGTTTCACAAAACTCAAAAACGTGCATAAAATGCTTATGTCTGTAGGTAGGTGCAAACTAATATTTATACACACATATACATAAGTTGAAATTCTCTATGCAGAACCTCCCTCCTTTGCTAAAGGACGGATTTTGTATCAATATTGTCAATAAAATTGAACATGTTGGCACGTTTTGTTATTGACAAATTATCGACAATGAATCGAAATCTGTTCTTTAATAAAGAACGGATGTCCTGTACAGAGAATAACTGTATACATAAGATACAAGCATAAACATTGGTGAGATTAAGACAATATACCAAAACAGAAAACAAACATGAATAAAACAACATATGCTGGAAAATAAAGAATCAGAAATAACATGGAGTAGCAGATACAGACCTTGAATTCCCTTTTGAGCAAGTCAACAATAATCTCAAGATGCAATTCTCCCATTCCTTCAATAACTGTCTGATTGATCTCTTCATCCCGTGAGAAGTGGAAAGAAGGGTCTTCTTGAGCAAGCTTAACCAAACCAGCTCCCATCTTATCAACATCAGCTTTAGTTTTGGGTTCAATTGCCACCTTAATTACAGGATCAGGGAAGTCCATTCTTTCAAGCACAATAGGATGCTCAGGGTCACTCAATGTTTCACCTGTAATGGTATCTTTTAGGCCTGCAAGCGCAACAATATCACCAGCTAAAGCTACCTTAACATTCCCTACTGTTTGCGTGCATTTCTAGAAGTCTACCAATCCTCTCCTTTTTCCCTTGTTTGCATTCAGTACATAGGATCCAGCAGTTAGCTTTCCTGCATAGATTCTCACAAATGTAAGGGATCCCACAAATGGATCGCTCATGATCTTGAATGCTAGCCCAGCAAATGGTTCATCATCACTTGCAGCCCTCTCAATAATGATTTCTGGGTTATCTGCATCAGTCCCCTTCATTGGTGGCACGTCAAGAGGTGAAGGCAAATAATCCACGACAGCATCAAGCAAAGGTTGAACCCCCTTATTTTTAAAAGCTGAGCCACATAACACTGGCACAAAACTAATTGAGATGGTTCCCTTCCTAATTAATTTCTTAATCGTTTCTTCATCAGGTTCAACTCCTTCTAGATAGCCCTCCATAGCTTCACCGTCTAACTCAACAATGGTTTCTATCATCTGTGACCTGTATTCTTGAGCCAGCTCCAGAAGATCAGATGGAATATCCTCGTAAACAAATTTCGCACCCAACTCTTCTCCGGACCAAAGTATAGCTCTCATCTTCACGAGATCAATAATTCCCACTAGATAGGCTACGCTGGAGAAAGCGTTACATTGGAAACACAGAGCCATTAGAGGACGTTGAAGCTATGACAAGGAAAATAGTGCTTGAATATTGAGATCAACCCCGTCACTGCATTCTCAATTCAATCATTGCGTACACATCACATAACGTATTTATGCTATATCTGAAAGATGGCTAGTACCTTCAGATGGATCGGTAGTAGCAATTTGAGCCATGGAAACATGAAACCAGAAGCAGCTGAGAAAGCATAGACTGCAAAAGAAGCCAAAGGACGCTGAAAGAGGCCATTGTTGTTTCAGACTCTCAGTCAATCGCAGTGTTCGAAAAATCGGCCTAGGCGGGCGGCTAGGTGCCTAGGCGGTCGCTAGGCGGGCTCGAGGCGGCTAGGCTATCGCTAGGAAGGCGCGAGGCGGCTAGGCGGTTGCTAGGCGGGCGCGAGGCTGCTAGACGGTCGCTAGGCGGGCGCGAGGCGGCTAGGCGGTCGCTAGGCGGGCGGGAGGATGCTAGGCGGTCGCTAGGCGGCTAGGCGGGCGCCTAGGCGGGTTGGGTCTTTTTCGTTGCCGAACCCAGAGGACGAAGCAGCCGAAACCAAAGAAAACAAATCGAAGCTTGAGTTGATAGAGAAGCGAAATGGCTTGACTGCGAGTGCAAGTTCCGTACTTCGTGTTCGCCTGGAATATATTTACAAAGTATAGCCGCGCGGCTATACTGTTAAAATATTCGAATGTACTTTTGAAAAGCTACTGCAAAATTCATAAAGAAGAGAAGCTACCCAATTACACTAAGCTCATGAACGACACTATAGAGCTAACAAGTCACAAGCAAAACCTCTCAAACCAAACAAAAATCCAATCTTTTTCTCAAAATAACGATGATGGTTTCAAAATGTGACCTTTTCCCCCAAATCAATCCAAGTCCTTAACAATCTTAATCCCCACAGAATTAGCCGTAGATTGATGGACTTGCAAATGGACTCCAAGGGCAAGTACTGGCAATGCGGGTTAGATTGTTTCACTTTGGCGATCTCATACAAGTGCCTCACAAACAGCTCAGAAGCGACCACGTGTTTGAGTCGGCTGCTGCCGGAGTCCACGCCGGTGGCCTTTTTCAGGTACCAGCTGACAGACGATGACTTTACCGTGAAGTTGTAGGTGTTGTCACGGAGTATAGCCGCGGCTATACTATTTTCACCGAAACACATGTGCAAGAACGTACAAGTTGGAACCTGCAAAAAAAGTAGAGAAAAAAAAAACCTCCACCTTAACCCCCAAGTGTACGATGCTTGGCAATAAATATATTCTTTCAATTTTAGTTTAGTTGCAAACTTGTAAAATTAAAGAAACTACGAGTTTTAATTGGTTGGGGGCAAAGGGAAATCACATTCCTTGAGTAATAAAACTAATTAAATTTATATCCTAGTCGTAGTAGGAGCCGTACATAACCTACATGGATCATCATTCTAAAGGGAAAGGCAATTAATTAAAACAGAACCACAAAACACATGCTGCTGCAATTATAATTAACAAACAATCTTCTTCTTCTTCTTCTTCTTACATCGATCCCTCTTTTTTCAGATTTCAAAGATGCAGGATTTTAGTCCCAGAAGAAGCTACGCCCCTGAATATAGTGTATTTGTGAAGGTAGAGAACAGAGGTTTCCCGGATCATGAGTCGCTTTCGATTCCTCACTCTCAGGTTTCAATTGCATGGAAGTTCATCAGAAGCCACCGTTCTTCTTCGGACACCGACACGGACACAAGGCCGATTATAGACGTCAATACATGGTATGAATCTAATGAGAAGTACCCATTCGAGTTATTCACATCCAATAATACCTGCAATATTATATCAAACATGCTATCTCGCATAGAGATCCCATTCCCACTAGATAAGCTACGCTGGAGAAAGCGTTACATTGGAAACACAGAGCCATTAGAGGACGTTGAAGCTATGACAAGGAAAATAGTGCTTGTTGTTAAAGCCATGGCTAGCCAAGCAGCTTCTCATCACTCTGGACTTGGGAGGCTGGATATACTTGTCACCGTGGAGAAGGAGATTATATTACCACAAACACAATATCAATTAATGCAACTGGAGGTTCGGGTCGCTGATTTGGGGCAAGGTTTTGCCTCATTAAGACAGGGTTATGTTGATGATGTTCGACGGTTGCAAGATCTTCACGATTTGGAGCTGAGGCTATCGACAGAAAGGAATCAATTATTACGTAGGGGCTTAGTCCTACTAACAGAGGAGGCTGCTGTAAGAGAGTCGTTGGATGAAGCTGTAGTGTTGAGACTAAAACCTGCAAGCAAAGCATCAGTTGAGGCCTTGGAGAAGTTGGTGTTTCAGGGAGGAGGGGGTGAGTGTGTGGTTTGCTTGGAGAAGATGGTGAGTGGGGATCAAGTCACGCGCTTGCCATGCTCTCATGTGTTTCACGGAGATTGCATTGTTGAATGGCTAAAACTAGGGCATACCTGTCCTGTTTGCAGGTTCAAATTGCCAACAGACTGACATTGATGCAGATAGGAGAGAGCCCTTCAACTTTGAGTTTCTTTTTCTAGATCGGAAATTAATTTGCATATTGTCTATTTGATGAAAACATAAAGTCGTCTCCTTGAATAGAAATTCCAGACTAGAGCCTTCCATTGCTTCTGATTTTCCAAACTAGTTTTAAGTGTGGTTGATGACTTGTCCAAAAATTTCTATACCCTCAATAAATTTTTAATTTGAGCTTGGTTAGCAATCCATAGTTTCGCTTAAATGAATAAATTCGTTCTTTTGTTTTGAGTCTTTCAGCACCTTATAGCAAACATACAGATTGAAGAAAATTGGGCTAGATGTCTCTGGTTCTGTTGTCTTATAGTGATCATATATAATCTTATGCTTTTATGTTATATATGATCCCTATAAATTCTAATTCTGATCTCACCCTGGCTTCCTGTGAGAGGCTCGATGTTTCCCATTTTGACCATGGCCTTGGCAAAGTGCTTGAAGAATGCAAGGGTGTTGTTTCGCAAAAGGTCCGCAGCAAGTGGGTTTGGTGGTTTGGTAGTGTTCGGCAGCTAGCGATCTCGAATATGTTTGATGTTGTGTGATAGAGTGTATTATGCATTATGGGTATTTTTGGTAGTTAAATAGGGTGTAATCTATATATATAAAGCAAAAGTCAGAAAATGGTGAAATATTCTAAATACCAGAAAATGCCATTGGTTAATGCAAATATTAAGAATTGAAATTATTAATTAAGTGAGGATAATATGGTAAATTTATACTTTTTCAAATTTAAAAAATTTTAAATTAAAAGAAAAATCAGATAATGGATCCTCTTTTTATGGAACACAACTACCCATTATCTTTTTTAATTCTAAAATAAATTTAATTTTTTCTTTTAAAAAGCCTCTCGGAGGCACGGAAGCGCATGCAGAGAGGCTAGTATAGTTAATTTTACATTTGGATTTAAATATTATGGTGTATTTAGATCATAAGGTGTGTTCAGTTAATTTTAGGGTTCATTTAACAACACCCAAATTATTTTATTGGGCTAGTATTTTCAGTTCATATGACCTACCCATCAATTGGAGAGTTCGATTCAAAATTAAAAAAGGAAAACAAAATAGAACTGAAATCTCTAAAAATAATGAAATATGGCAACAACAAAAAAAAAAAAAAAAAAAAACCAAACCGACTTTTAACTATAAATAAATAAATTCAAACAACCAAGAAAACATATGGCGAGTTAAACTAACCTAATTGTCTAAGGTTTATTAGTCCTACGCCAAAACTAATCCTCAATAAGTAATGAAATTGATTTCTTTTCCCAGAAAAAGGGAAACTTATCCTAATCCTAGTAAGAGTGAGACATGCATGTGTTAGTAGTATGCCCTTAAAGTCAACTAAATATATGATATAATTAATGTTAATGACATCTTATACAATAACTTATCATGGGCAAGACCAGTTGTTTCCAACCATGACATTTGTTATATTATCATAATAGTAAAATAACTAATCCAATCAAAAGGTGTGTTACGGTTGGCAAATTGTCACATTCATTGACGAGCTACCTGATGCCTTAATGACAGGAGTTCGAAACCTGTTGGAAGCATTTTGTGGCCAGGGGCAAGTCGAACCCGGAGCGGTGATTAAAGCCTCAACAGAGAGGCAAGAAGCCCAAACACATGAAGCCCCAAAAACGAGCAGGAAGCAAGAACCGCGAAAGAAAATAAAAAGGGGGAGACCTCCTCCTCCACAAAGAGGAGATGCGGCGCTAAATCTGGAGAGCCCAAGTTATCTAGATTGGAAATGAAAAGTATGATACTAAAACATAGACTATCTTATATGAAAGACCTCTTCCAAAATCGGTTCATACATGACTTGAGTAACCCAAATTCCTTTCTCAATTGATAGTTGGATATTTTGATGATTCAAACCCAAATAAAGAACCAAATATTCCGAATGTCATACAAAACTTTTAGAGAACAAAGCTATAATTTGTAAAACCAATACAAGGATATGATTAGCTAAAGAGTCCGCAACCATATTTGTTTCAAAATATGTCTCGGTGACATTAACCTCTTGAATAAAATTTGAGAAATCTCCTTCAATGACTAGAGCAAAAAATCAGAAAGCTAATTAGCTGGAGTAAAGGACAATTTGGTGGAGTTTTCTTGCTTTACTTAACACCTTTCATTGTGTGCATTGCTACAAGGCACAATTTGCATGATCTATTTTTAGATACCTTCCAAGTCTTGTTTTGCCAAATCATGTTTCCAGCAAACTCAAACCTCCAAAAATAGTAGTTTTTAATTCTCTTCTCATTCTCCTGTCCAACCCCAATCTTATGTTTCTCCTCGTTGTCAAAACCTAATGTTATTTGGTCAATTATGGATTAAAATTAGATCATAATATTAATTAATATTATCATCTTATATCAACAATAGTTATTAAAAACATCAAATACTAAATTTTCCAATTTGGAATATACCGAGTTCAAATAAATATAAACATAAAAATCCGAAGGACCAACACTGAGCGAGTCGGCTCAGTGAGTCACTCAACTCCACTCAGCCCCACACTCACCGTGACGGTGAAGAAACGACGAGCCAACATCCTATCTTACCGTTACTCTACCTGTTACTTCCTTCGTTCTTCTTACGCCACGTGTTACAATCAACCAAAACGCTACCGTTTTGGCAGGTGGCAGCGTCGTAAATTTAGTAATATATAATAATATAAAGAGCATCTTTGTTGTGGAGGTATAAACTGGCTCTTCATTCTAACAGGCTGTGTGAGTTTTTGGTTCTGTTGTTTGCGTGTGTTTGATTCCATTGATCGTCTCTGCGCATCTACCATGACCACGCGGCTCTCTGATTGACCACCAAACCACTCACATTCGGCACACTCTCTCCCCTAGGGCTCCAAATTCCCCAAATTTCTCACAGTTTCTAACCGAAAAGGGGGCCAATTGGGGTTTTGCGCGGCCAAATTTCTAGGGTTTTTCAATGACCTATGACGAAAGTGAGGATCGGGGAGAGTTGGTGCCGGAGCTGATTTTGAGAATTGGTGGTGAAGATGACAAAAGGAACTATGTGAAGTTGAGGGGTGATCATGGCGATTGCGGACCGGCGGAGGGGGTTGAGGGGCCGGTGGAGCCCTCTTCCCCGAAAAAGTTAGCGTCTTTGTGGTATTGGGTTCGGTTGGTATTATTGGTCATGTGCTTGGGTTTGTTGGCTGGGGTTTTTGTCAAATGGGTTGGACCTTTCTTCATGGATAAGGTAATTTGTGCTTTTTAATTTTTCTTTTTCTTTTCTGTTTTTTGGTATTTGGGTTTTTGGGTTTCGTTCAATTCTTTCATAGGGCAATGTATTTAAAACTGTGGTTGATTGTTTTTTTATATTCTTGATTTCATATTGTCTAGTACATGTTTATAAAGGGCTGTGTAAGGTTTGTATTGGAATGCATGAATTTTTGTTCTATATAAAATCAACCTACCTCTGGTGGTTCTGCTACTGGAATGGTTTTTGATTAATTGTTTGCATTCCTTTTATAAAATTTTACCTGGAACGCGTTTCCTTTTGTGCGAATAGCTCTGTCTTGCATACAAGGGACGTCTAATTTGAGTTTTGATGAAATGGGTACCGGGTACTCATGTAGTACTTTTTGGATTATAATTTGGAGCTTGTGGTGAACTTTGGAAATATTTATGGCTGCAGTCATTTATGTGGCATACAAATTAAGTTGAAGCCCACTTTATAACAAAGTTCTGCTTCCCCTAGTCTATTTTCGGGAAGGTTTAAGCTGAGTTTTAATTATATTACTCTAGATAGTAGATAATTTCGTATCCCTGTTAATTCATTGCATGGTGTCTGCCCAAAACAATTGTTGCGTTGATGAAGAAACATAGGACATTAAGAATGCAGTACTGCTATTAAGTCTTATCTTAAATGGTATTATAAATGATTGCTGGTTACTTTTCCTGTTCCAACTAGCATTGTTTCCAACCTTGAGAGATTGTGACATACTTCCTCATATATAAAGTCTTTTTCTAGCTAACTAATGATGAAGTCGTTTACAGGAGATTATTCCAATTATAACCTGGGAGACAAAGACATTCAGTACTCCAGTGCTTGCAGTTCTCGTCTTTGCTTCTGTTGCATTATTTCCCACCCTACTTTTACCATCGTCACCTTCTATGTGGGTGGCTGGTATGACTTTTGGTTATGGCTATGGATTTCTTCTAATCATGTCAGCAGCAGCTGTGGGTGTATCTCTTCCATTTTTCATTGGCTCTCTCTTCTATCGTAAAATTCAAGTGCGTAACCCCTGTATTAAACTTAGCTTCTTCCTTTTTTTGGATTATTGCTCTCTCTCTCTCTCTCTCTCTCTTTGCGAAGGCACTTAATCTGATTTAACCTAACATTTCTCCATTCTTATGCAGGGATGGTTAGAAAAATACCCAAAGAGAGCGTCCGTTCTAAGATCAGCTGGTGAAGGAAACTGGTTTCATCAGTTTCGAGCCGTAACTTTAATCAGGATTTCTCCGTTCCCTTACATTATTTATAACTACTGTGCTGTGGCATCAAATGTAAAGTATGTTCCTTATCTCTTGGGGTCCTTGGCGGGAATGGTGCCAGAAACATTTGTTGCCATCTACACGTATGTAAAATCCACCGCCTTCTCTCTTACTCATAGATTCATATGTGTTTTCATGTCTCTATTGTTAGAACTTGGCCATTGTTTTAAGACCATCTTATGATATTATATATATATATATATATATATTTATATTTATATATTTGCTTGAATTCTTAAATTGGTTACAAAACAAATTCTTATGTGCATAAGAACATGGGTGGTATTTGTTTAATCTTGTTTGTCTGAAATTCTTGTGAGGACTCCAAGATATTATATTTTTTGTAAAATGAGAACTTCTGGTATATTGGATTGTGCTTATCCTAACTTATTTAGTAGTGTTTGGAAAATATGTATATTTTGTTCATGTTCGTCTATTAAAGTTTATCTTGGAAGTGTGTTGAATCTTTTTCCAGAACTCATTCACAATTGGTAATTTCCTTGTTTCAGAAGAATGTTAACTCTTTTCAATATGTTGCATTGAGGAATCTCCATTTCTCGTGTTTAATGAAAATGTGGGGTTTCCAACAATTAAGCAATATAGGTGTCACATGGTTGGATGATTGGAAGTCACAGCTATCCTGACCTTCTTTAGTACTGCCCTGAGTTGGCTTTCATTTGGCACTGGCCCTGAATTGGTTTTCATTTGGCATGTCTTCACACCTTATCACTATATTGGTAATGGTTGCCAAGGGAATCACTATCAATTCATGGTAATTGTAGCCATGATAAGTGCAGTGTGGCTGGCTTTGAGTACACCGCAGGCTTTTTGAACCACAAAGCTTATTTCTCTTGTCCCCCCACTATCCTTAACTGGTAGCTCTTCTTCCATTTCATTCTTTCAATCTGGTTTGTGTATTGAGCTGGTTATGACTTGTTAGCAAAAGTTTGGACAGGAAAGGAGGGAACACTATAGGAAATGTTTTGTGGGCAATAACTTTGTGAAGTTCTCATTTTAAACTTTTTTCTTTTCTTGAGTGCAGAACAGAATACATCTGTTTCGTTCTTACCGATATTCCCATATTGTTCTCATGGATATTGCTCTCTGTTTAGATTTTTCAAACAATCAAATGTGCTTTAACTTATCAGCTAAGTTTTTCTTTTGCTTTTGTTGCAGTGGAATCCTAATACGGACGTTGGCAGATGCTTCGCATGAGCACCATGGTCTTTCTGCCCCACAAATAATCTTCACTGTTGTTGGCTTCTCTTTGACTGTGGCCACCACAATTTTCTTCACGGTGTATGCTAAAAGGCAGCTCAAGGAATTACAAAAGGATGATGAACCACTATTGCAATAAGCTTTTGGTTCTTGTTTTTGTTGCAGGAAAACCATCTGCGGCACAAGACAGGCCAAAGACACGGATGAAGTTTCTTTTACCATATGACTTCATCTGTTATTGTTAATGAATTCAAAATTAATGCAGTATGAACTCTGTGGAAGACGGAGGAGAAGAAGCCATGATATACGTTCAACATGCTTGACACTGTTATAACACCATTTGTTCCTTAAAACAAGCGTAAATTTATTTCCATTCTCTCCCTCTCTCTCAATTGTCTTTTGTATATGATTGAAATGATGCTTGAAGGATCTAAATGGACTCTTGCAAGATTCCTGACTGTATATAGAGAACCACTCATTAGTATATTAATTGTAGATGTTTTTCGTCATGTAGATTCATGTAAGCTGTATTGCAATATTTCTCTCCCTCTCTTTGTTCTTAATGAGTATTTTCCCACATGAGTCAAACTGTTATTGGCAGGAGGGAAGAATGGTTCATTTCAATTAAGGAGCCATGTAGTTAACGAAGTTCGAATCCCCATAGAGTGGATGAATAGTTTAGACTATCATTTGTATTACATAAAAAAAAAAATAAACAGAAAACAAAGCCAGTCTCGAAATTTACAACTTGCAGATTACAATACATATGGCAGATGACCTTGAGTAATTGATGCTCTAATCAATGGACACCTCTATGGTTGTGCTGTTGACCTTACAAGATCTAAAGCTTCCTTGGTTTTCCACAATGTAGGACTTCAACGTTCTTTAACAGATTATTGCAAACTTTATTCTGGCAAGGTTTATCTTTGTGGCTAATCATGCCTTGTTGACCAAAAATCGATAAATCATAACTTAATTTGTTACTAATAAAATAAACATTGTGCATAAACTTGTTAGAGATTCTGATTCTTGGTCCCAAAAGAAAAGTATGCTTTTCATTTAATTATTTTTCTCTACCAACAATCTATAAACCACTTTATATATAGATTGACGTACCAAGAGCATATGTGGGATTGCTGAAATCTAAAATTTACCCAACAAAAAAAAAGGGTAAGAGATTCTTGGTATTATATGAGTTGTGTGAATTGTTAATGATTGCAATGTACGATTTATTTAGTAATATTCTCGAGTCTGTCAAGCATTACTCGTCATTAACTCACATTTTCAGCACTTTCATGCTTTTTCACTTTATTATCACGGGATGCGCATCATCATGCACATTATTATTGTTTTGACACAATCTGATGAACACTCGAAATCCTTACAAAATTTATGAGACTAAACGCACCCGATAAATCATTGTTTTGACATTAAAATTGTCTTTTGTATAGGTTTTGAATATGCTAAATGGTTTGAGTACTTTGCTTTTTTGTTTGAGGAACTACCTGATTCTAGGAGGAAGGGGGGGAGAGTGCTCTAACGAAGACAAGGTTACTTCGCTTGTGTGCGGTTAAGAGGTTAGGCTACTTCGGTAGCATTAAGCTAGATCCCATTGGCCTTTTGATAATTAAAATAAATGAGACTGATATCTATATATATAAAGCAAAAGGCAGATAACGGTGAAACATTCAAAATACAAAAAAATGTCATTGGCTAATGCAAACATTAAGAATTGAAATTATTAATTAAATAAGGATAATATGGTAAATTCACACTTTTTCATATTTAAAAAAATTTTAATTAAAAGAAAAATCAGATAATGAATCCTATTTTTTATGAACACAACTACCCATTATCTTTTTTAATTCTAAAATAAATTATTATTTTTTTTTTCAAAAAAGCCTCTCGCGGCGCGCGGAGCGCCTGTAGAGGCTAGTATTAATTAAAAGTCTAACCGAGAAACATTTGATGCACTGGACAAGACTAAGAAATACTAGATTAGAAACAAAGTCCATGAGCCCAATAAACCCAAGGTGAAGGAACACTCGTAGGCTTTTTGATTCTCACACTCAGTTGCACACCAAGGCAGGCATAGTGAAGGTGTTATGCTAAAGATATAAATATTTCCTGCAAATGGAACAAGCCTCTTGTTTCATCACATATTGTGTTTTGCTCAGAATAAAAAGAAGATTCGGATCCAATGCCACAACAAATGTATATGGCCAGACAATTTCTGCAGAGAGATAGAAGGTGAAGAATGAATTCCACATTTTACATCTACCAAACCATCCTGTGCAGTGCAGTGCAGTGCTTGCCTGACCAACCAACCAACCCAATATTCAATCTTTTTTTCTTTTCTTTTTTATAAATATTTATTTTCCGTTTGCCATGTTCTTCTTTGTGAAGTATCCTTTGATGTAGATAGAGGAGGAGGGAATTAAATTGGGGCAAAAAGAATAGATATTAAAAAAATTATAAAACTATGATAGGTCTTTTTCTGTGAATGGACCACCAATGAAATTGCCGACTGTTGCAGTTGGGTGTATTAAATACTTTTTCTTTTAAAAGCAAAATTTGGGTTGGGGTCTGCTAAGTTCACTGTGAAGATTCTTCATATCTTTGCTTAGTCAAATGCAAAAAGACAATATTTGAATGGAAAAAGATGAAACTCAAATTGAGAAAAATAAAATAAAGAAAAGATAAAATGAAAGAGACCCAGTTGACCACGTGGCATGATCTAAGATGGGAAGCTGTGAACTTGACATCATAGTTAATGCGGATGATTTGTCATTTCCAGCTGGAAAATATAGTATACAAATGCAACGTTAAAGACGACTTTTTCTTCTTCTTCTTTTTGGTTTGTATTTGTATTATTATAGAGAGAACAATTACAATATGCTTAGATGATTAAATAATTAATGGTATTAGTTAGTAAGGGAACAAATGTCTTCTCAAAGTCTTTCAATCGAAACGGCTCAATGCAAAAGCAGAGAAAGAGAGAGAGAGTTTGTTCACTTGTCAGCAAATAGTACAGACAAAATTTAGAAAGACCCTCTTCTTCTTCTTCTTTCTTGTTCACTTTCTTTTTTTTCTTCTTTTTCTTTAATTTTCTTGCATAACAATTATGGTGGTGATGGGAAGTGGTGGCAAGGTTGGTGGGGAAGAATGAATGCTGTGAAAGAGAGAGAGGCCCAACTTGGTTCCGAGAGAGAACAAATAAAGACGCATTGGTCTTTGTTTTTTTTGGGTCTGAACTCTCTCTCTCTCTCTCTCTTTGTTAATTCAACATTATCATTGTGTTTAGATACTACATAGAACATACAGACTAGAGAGAGAGAGAGAGAGAGAGGGCATGCACGTGGTTCAGCTTCTGTTAAGTGGAGGCGAACTGCTGAATTTTCAGACTATTATAAGCAGTTACATTAATTTTGGCTCCCACTCGCTCACCTGCTTCCTTTCCAGCCAAGCGAAGGCAGAGGTCGCTATTTTCCTCCATTTTTATTTTCCTTTTACAATTAAGCCCATAACTGCCTGCCATCCATTACTTCTCTGTTCTCTCATCCTTCCCTTCAAGCCAAGCTCAAATTTTGATGCTTTGCTTCAACCCAGAAGACAAAACAGTTCATAAATCTTGGATCTTTTATTGTTCCTGAATTCTGAACCTTGACTGAGACAAACCCAGAAGTGAAAAACCAGCAGAGATTCTAAAACTAGTATTTTCTTTGTTTTTTTACAAATGTGCTCTAATTCTCAGAGATTTCTGCAATTCCAGTGAGACCCAGAAGGTGAAAAATGTTGCTATTTGGTCATGATCGTGATGGGGCATTTCTCATACTCGAAAATAAGTGCAACACTCAAAGCGAAGTAGCAGCAGAACTCGGATCTTATCTCCATCAGATCCAATTACCATAATGCCAAACGGGTAGACCCCTTTTACCTCACATTAACTGTGTTTAGCATGAGAAAGCCTCATACTTTTCGTCTTTCTCGTGCTCTTTTATGCTTTGTTCCTTTCTTTTTGGCAATCATTGTGGTTTCCTCAGTAACTGAGAAAGAGATTCTGCTTCAATTTAAAGGAAACGTAACAAATGATCCGCTCAATAGTTTAGCTTCATGGGTTCTTAGTAGGAATCCTTGTGAAGATTATCTTGGTGTGTTCTGTAACTCTGCTGGGTTTGTAGATAAGATAGTTCTGTGGAACACTAGCTTAGGTGGAGTATTATCTCCGGCTTTGTCCAGGTTGAAATATCTGAGGGTTTTGACATTGTTTGGGAACAGATTTATGGGAAATATACCAAATGAGTATGCTGATATTCAAACATTGTGGAAGATCAATTTTAGCTCAAATGCGCTATCTGGCTCGATTCCAGAGTTTATAGGTGACTTGCCTAGCATTAGGCTTCTGGATTTGTCAAGGAATGGTTTTACCGGGGAGATTCCATCAGCTCTGTTTAAGCACTGTTACAAAACCAAGTTTGTTTCTTTGTCTCATAACATTCTTTTGGGTTCAATTCCGGAGTCATTGGCTAATTGCCTTAATCTTGAAGGGTTTGATTTCTCCTTCAACAATCTCAGTGGTGGCATTCCTTTGCGAATTTGCGATATTCCTAGGTTAGATTATTTGTCACTGAGAAGCAATGCCTTATCGGGTGATGTTGTGCAGCAGCTTTCAACATGCCAGAGCTTGAAACTATTGGATCTTGGTAGCAATTTGTTTAAAGGTTCAGCACCATTTGGGGTTCTTGGATCAAGCAATCTTACTTATTTCAATGTTTCACATAATGTATTCAATGGGAAGATTCCTGAGATTGCAACTTGTAGTGAGAGAATGGAGTATTTTGATGCTTCATGGAATGAGTTAGAGGGAGAGCTTCCTCTGAGCATTACAAATTGCAGAAGTCTCAAGGTTCTGGAGTTGGGGTACAATAGGCTGAGTGGGAGCATACCAGAGGTTCTTGGGAATCTGGATAGGCTTTTGGTGATTCAATTGTGCAATAATTCAATAAGTGGAACGATTCCAAAGAATCTTGCAAGCATTCAGCTACTTCAGGTCTTGGATTTGCACAATCTCAGCCTTGTTGGTGACATACCCGATGATATAAGCAATTGCATGTTTCTTCGTGAGCTGTGAGTCCAAATACTATAACGACATTTGTTTAAATTTACATCAAGACTGCTTTCAATCTAACTTAGAAATATTGTATGTTATTGTTGCTGCAGGGATGTTTCTGGTAATGCTTTGGAGGGAGAAATACCTCAAAATCTTTACAACATGACTTACCTTGAAATCCTTGACCTACATAAAAACCAGCTCAACGGAAGCATCCCACCAGACCTAGGAAACCTGTCCAAATTACAATATCTGGATCTGTCACAAAATTCACTCTCTGGGCTAATTCCTTCTTCCCTTGGAAACCTAACAAAGTTGACCTATTTTAATCTCTCCTCCAATAAACTCTCAGGCACCATTCCTACAGCTATTCAAGGTTATGGCTCTTATGCATTTATTGACAACCCCTTCCTCTGTGGTGCCCCTTTGGATAAGCCTTGCTCAGCAAATGGCAATGGTACTCTAACTCCCACCTCGAAAAAACCCAAGGCTCTTCGTGTGCCTGCCATAATCGCAATTGTTGCTGCTGCAGTGATTCTTAGTGGAGTATGTCTGGTATCAATTATGAACATCAGAGCCCGCAGAAAGAAGAAAGCTGATGTGACAATGGTCGTTGAGAGCACGCCACTTGGTTCAACTGATTCAAATGTTATAATCGGGAAGCTGGTTCTCTTCAGCAAAAGTTTGCCCTCAAGGTATGAAGACTGGGAGTCTGGCACAAGAGCTTTGCTTGGCAAAGAATGTATTATAGGTGTTGGATCAATTGGTGTAGTGTACAAAACTACTTTTGAAGGTGGCATCTCAATTGCAGTTAAGAAGCTTGAAACTCTTGGAAGGATCAGAAACCAAGATGAATTCGAGCAAGAAATTGGACGACTGGGCAACGTTCAGCATCCCAATTTAGTAGCATTTCAAGGTTACTATTGGTCCTCAACAATGAAGTTGATGCTATCCGAATTTGTCCCAAATGGGAATTTGTATGACAATCTACACGGTCTTCATTATCCAGGCCCAAGCACTAGCAGAGGCAATAGTGAACTGTATTGGTCTAGGAGATTTAAGATTGCTGTGGGAACGGCGAAAGCTCTTGCCTACCTTCACCATGACTGTAGACCTCCTATTCTCCATCTCAACATTAAATCCGCTAACATACTCTTGGATGAGAAATATGAGGCAAAGTTGTCTGATTATGGGTTGAATAAACTGCTTCCCATTTTGGATAATCATGGTTTAACCAAATTCCACACTGCTGTAGGGTATGTTGCACCAGAGTTGGCTCAAAGTCTGAGACTAAGTGAGAAATGTGATGTGTATAGCTTTGGAGTAATTCTTTTGGAACTGGTCACAGGGAGGAAACCAGTAGAGAGACCAACCGCAAACGAGGTGGTGGTTTTGTGTGAATATGTTAGGGAGTTACTGGAGAGTGGCTTTGCTTCAGATTGCTTGGACAGAAGCTTAAGAGATTTGGTAGAGAATGAACTGATTCAGGTTATGAAATTGGGGTTGATTTGTACATCTGAGCTCCCTTCAAAAAGACCAAGCATGGCTGAGGTTATTCAGGTTCTTGAATCCATCAGAAATGGATTGGAGTCATAGTTATCAAAATGAAATCATGAATTATGTGTTTACCTCAGCATCAGATCAATGATGCATCTTCACCAGAGCAGAGGTCACAAGATAGTAGTTTACCTGAGATGAAGCTGGGATTAGGTGGGGAGACTAGAAGGTTTTACATATAGGAAAAAAAGATAAAATTCATTGTATTCATTTGGGGTTTTACCAAAATCAATTGTTTTTTGCATTTTTCAATCTTGCAAATAAAAAACATTCATTTACCGTATGTCATCAATAAGACAATTGCTTATGAGAGGTGTAGTTATACTTTGTTCTGGCTTCATGTGCAAACATGGGGAAGACCTATTCTATTTTTTGTTCAAGGTAGACCCAGTCTTCAGGACCCCCTTAATAATGAGAATTAACAACAGGAAACAATAACCAAATGTCTTCTTTTTGGTTTGATTGCTTTTACCGCCACCCCTCATCTCATACCCTTTAAATAAATGTTTTAATTACAAATTTATCCCTATATGCAGCCATGAGCTATGGGCAAATGTACAGGGAAAAATTGTGTAGGAAGCATGAGTTGTCTTAGACTGCAAGATCCAAAACAAATGACTTCCAGATCTTGTCACGTGAACCCTGGCACAAGTACCTTCAGAATTTTAAGATATATTATATTGGACTGGGTCAATTGGAAATTTGATTGCACTTTTAGTTCCTGGATTCAGGGGGTAGTTCTGCTTTGACCAGAT
Organism: Prunus fruticosa; assembly: GCA_018703695.1. Classification (NCBI taxonomy): domain Eukaryota; kingdom Viridiplantae; phylum Streptophyta; class Magnoliopsida; order Rosales; family Rosaceae; genus Prunus; species Prunus fruticosa. The sequence goes on from CM031921.1 coordinate 19,621,057, forward strand.
ACAAAAGTGGCTTTGATGCTACAGCTAGAGCTATTCCTTTAAAAATTTGTATGCAACCTGAACCTGGGGAAGGAATGAACAATATTTCAACTTTGTAATTTACAGGTTTCGGAAATTTTCCGAATTCGATCCATAACAACAGGAATATCTTTTTCAGTCAATGTCGAAAGACAAAACCGGAACCATCCGGGTTCAATACAATGACACAAAGATCCGGGAGTTACATTTACCTTAGCTACATTCAACAACCTATCCCAGAGCTCAAGCTCCCCTTTCTCATTGTAAGAGCGGATTAACCCACTCATGTCAGCCCAACAGTTGAAACCCCCATTGCTCTTTGTGCACTCAATGCCCAATTGCTTCAACCCTGTCAGAAATTTAAGGTGCATTCCTCTAAGTCTCTCTCTATTGGCATCAATAAACTTTTGGACAAATTTGGTGTCTGAAAGCATAGAGATGAGCAATCGTTGGGATGGAGCGGAAATGGACGAGAACCTTGTTAACCTTTTAGCAGCAGCCAGCACATTCTTGTTAAAGGAGTAGATAACTCCCGCCCTAAAACCTGGAATAGAGAGGTCTTTAGATAGACCATATACTATATGTACTCTGTTTTGGTCGAGATCCTCCAATTCAACGATTTCTGCCATGCTTACAAACTCTTCACTTCCATGTGTGGATCCAGCAAACAGCTCATTCGAGATTATATGTATGTTCTTCTCTCGGGCAAAGTCTAGGAGGTTGTAAAGTGATTCACGACTAAACAAAGTGCCAACAGGATTTGAAGGATTTGAAATTATAATCCCTCGAACTTTTAAGCCACGTTTCTTTGCCTGGTTGAATGCACGGTCAAGAGCAGTTACACTCAAATTGAATTTGTCAGCACTACGGCATGGAACAGGTATTATTTCAACTCCAGTTCGCCACTTTACATCTTTGTCCAAACTGCAAGTCATGTTCAGAAAGTCAGAAAATATTTAGCTTACCTACAGAAACTCTTCAGAAATGTTGAGATTAGATAATAGTTATTACCCAGGGTAATATGGTGCAGGAACAAGAAATGCATTTCCACTGTCTGCTAGGCAGAAGCTTAGTATCTCAATGGCAGCAGTTGCACCAGCTGTCAACACTATTTGTGAGGGGTTGAAGGAAACTGAATTTTTCATGACCTGAGACATGAATCCTGCGACAGCCTGTAGGACTAGAAATATTAGAGAGGGCATAAAATCTCAACGCGATACAAAGAGATGATCTTCAACAAAGAAGAAATCAGAAACACTGTTCATGGGAATAAATTCTATATTGGATCTCAATTGCAAAATCTTTTAAGTATAAAAGTAAATGAAAAAATACCAGTCCAAATTGATCTAGTTAAAGGTGCAAATAATCAACCATCAAGTTATAAATCATTCAGAGAAACATTGAACCACTCCAAAAAGCCCCTTAACAGCAGTTGTGTCAAGAGACTTTGCCACATTGATACAGCCAAAAATTGAATACCATCTAAAGTTGAACATAAATTTTGAAAGTTAGGTACATATTCCACCAACATCTCAACCATTGCCAGTCACCCCAAAATCAAGTGTTATTCAGTCAAGAGACTTCCCCATTTCGATAAACCACAAAATTTGTGAATTGCAACTTGTGCTGGACGTAAATTTTGTAAGTTAGATGCATATTCCACCAAAACCTCAACCATTTTCAGTCATCAAATCAAGAGTTATTCAAACAGAAAGCCAAAGACAAAAGTCGATTTCTTTTTAAGCACTCAGCAATATGCAAACTACAGAATATGCTCCAAAAGTACAAACGTAAAATCCAATTAAAACATTTGCATGAAAAGACATAACTTTCGATATGGATTCGCATTTGTATTCTTCTACACACACAAACATATAATGATGTCAGAGCAAATATGAAATATACCACTTTCAACTCCATCAAGCCATCAAAAGACTGGTAACAAGCAATCCCACTTATGCCCAGCTCCCCGCCACCCAAAATTGCGTCCTCTGCATTCTCCACAAGCCAATCTCGAACCACGTCCAACGATAGCTACACACACCAAAATTCAACAAAACCCATTTACACCAATATTCGTTTTTTTTTCAAATTTAAATTTTGAAAAGATGAAAAAAGCTGAAGCAAAAGACTTGAAGCAACACAAGCCAAAGCAACAGCCCCTCGAGCCTGGACCCACCTTATTTTCATCCAAACCCAGCTGAATGACCCCATCCGGATTGCCCAACTCGTCATACGGATCCTCCGATACCTTCCTCAACCCAACCTCGTACGGCGACTGGCCACCTTTCAAAATCGAATTGGCCCGACCCGAAACGTAAACGGGTCCTCCGGGACATCTGGGGGGAGAGGAGGGTCCGAGACAGGGACCGTGGCAGAACGGGTAGTTCTACCAACTGCCCAGCCGGCTCGGACTCGGAGTCGGGCGAAGGCGGAGGCGTGGGCGGGTTTGGGTTCGAGCGGTGTCGTTTCAAGTAGAGCTGGAGGAAATAGAAGAGAGCGCATGGGATGACGGAGCCCAAAACGAGGCCTCCTCTACCTTGAACCACGCCCTGTAGAGGGACAATAACTCTCATAGCGGTGGTGACTCCCCCGCCGCCGGTGGGTTTGGAGCGGTTGGTGTCTGGGTCGGGTTCGGAGGAGAGGAGCCGGGTTCGGGTCATTCTAGAGACATGCGGGCGGGGTTAGAATTGTGGGTTTTCGGTTCGTCGGAGAGTACAAAGCTTGAAGAAGACGAAGAAGGAGAAGAAGAAATGGAGGAAGGCAGCAAAGAGGGCAGCAAAGGCCAAAAAGAGCGTGTGTGTGTGTGGGTGACAGTGTGAGCGTTGAGCGACGAAATATTTGAGGTTTGGGAGATTTTAGAAAAATCATTTTGTTTGTTATGTTATTTGCGCCGTTCCTTTGTTTGGGGCGAAGATTGGATCTTAGGCGTTGGGATTTTGCCAAGGGAGTTTAGTCATATAGCCTTTCAAAACTAGTTCCTTGCTCTTTTATTTTTCTATTTATTTCCTTCATTTTATTTTTCGAATGAAAAAAGAAAACCATGTTCGATGATCAGATATACTATATGTAACCACTCGCAAACTATGTATATTGAGTGAATATGTATCATATGTATTCGAGTGTTTTTGTACTTGTGTGAGAATTTAAGAATTTGAATTATGACGTTTATTGTTCAACAATACGCACCATTTAGTATTGTGTAAGTTATACTCTTACTTAGCTTGCTTCTTGAAACGTAACTAAATCCTTATTCTTGTTTAAGCCATATTTGGATAGGTTGAACGAAATTGTTTTGAGTATGGGATCAAATGGACAACATTAAACCACTTAATTACTATCATAATCATTTTATTTTATCAGATGAAATGTATTTGTAGGAATGACCATAGATAAAGTATATAAACGATAAATAATTTCGATCATTAAACTACATTGTAGAGTGATTAGAAAGAAAGAGAATATACACATCTTTTTAACAATAATGCTACATTATTGTCTTTTTAATAAGTGAAGTGCATTATTCTAGATCCTACTTGGAAATTTGAGCATTATCAAGTCAGATTGTAAAACCTCAAGTCTCAGATTACCAAAAAGGAAAACCTCAAGTCTCAGGTGGACAACTGAAGTCTAAAACCAAGTGATATTAGCATAGCAAAGAAAGAATATATCTGAATCTGAGATACTCTGGTCACGGACTGATTGCCCATCTAGGCATCTCCTCACATGGAATTAATTCTTTTTCAAACAAGAGGTGAAAGCGACACGTACACCAATTAGGTTAAAAGTTGCATCCCCATTTCTTTCTTTGTGCTGACCAATTTGGTCAAATGGACACACACACACACCAATTAGGTCATCCCTACCTAATATTATAATTGTCAATTTCATGCCAAATTTACCATACCATTGATTTCAAAATACAGAATTAACTTTGGGTTTTGTAGTAATTTCAGCCACACTAATTTAATAATATATTCAAATATTATACAATATATATTAGGAGACAACAAAACATAGTTTATATCTGACTCACTTGTACGGTTCTGAAATCCCAAGGGGGGAAGGAATCTGCATACAAGCAAAGGGTTGGAATCTGTATACACGCAAAGGGTTGGAATCTATAGACTAAATAATTGGTATATGCTACCAAAGTCCTTCCCTTCGTTGGCACTAGAAACAAGCTTTCGGTTTTGTCCCTTTTCATGGCCACCACAAACTACAAGTTAAGCAACCAAAATTGAAGTCTCCCAAGCCACCTATTATCATCACAAAATGAAAATGAACCTCTCCTTGTTTCCTATTCTCCTAGTACGTCTACATGCATGGCTACAAATCTCTCTTATCCATGAATTGTCATTATTACAAGTTTTTAGTGATATTGTTGTTTTTCTCGGACCTGCGAGTTTTTGGTTATGCCAATTGGTTAAGGTAGTGTATCGTATCTAATACACCCGAGTTTAAGTCTCCCTTCTTATGATCTAGAGTAGTTTATATGAACATCAAGCTTTGAGTGTAAAACTGGGAGTTTGGAGACAACGCAGGAAAGTATTGCAAGCAACCCAATTTGGTTGAACTACTAGATAGATGGTTATCTGCACAAGGTTGATTAAATTATTCCCGGGTATATATTTATTTGGGAGCACGCAAGAGCTTTCAGATAAATGAGTTAACGCTCATCGTTTTGGTTGTGGTTGCCCAAAAAAATTGCTTTTGAATGTGACTAATGGTTCGTGATCCAAAACTTGGTTGCATTTTTAAACTAAATGACAGATTTTCATGAAAGGAACTTTTAGCCCAGTTGTTATCTTTAGTCTATGAAAACTCGTTTTCCTCATCGCAAATCAAATGCAAAACAAGGCTTATCAAATGAATATATGCTCTTCTACAAAGGTAATTTGCAGAAAGGTATACATATAAGTGGGAAAGTACTCTGTCTTTCACCCACATATATATGGTATAGTATCAATATGGTATATATTAATATATATATATGGTATAGTATCAATAAAAGTCCATTTCTCACTATGCAAATTTACCGTTATGTAAATATGTAAAATCGCTCAAAATTAAGTGTCAAATCTTGAAGATTTATTTATTTTTCAATTAACAATCTTGGAGGTGTTAATAATTAAGCTAAAATGAGAGGAAAATCTTGACTAATGAATGCATAATTGGTACAGAATGGCCAGCAAAGTCCATACCCCTTTTTGGTGATTGACGTGGATGTTTGAGGCTTAGGTGCAAAACCTAGCTGGTCACGTACACGAATCTTCTAAGTAAAAAACAAAGGCACATCTTGTTGTAGGGCTCAAGTGTGATTGGAGACTTATGGTAGTAATTTGGCCTACTGGGTTTTGGCTTTTGTTCAAAAATAAGTCTAGCCATAATCTCTCAAATAGCTGTCGGCTTTGTATTGGCTTCAAATATTATGAATTCATGAGAAAACGTGTCCTGCATTTATCTATATTTTGATTTTTACAATTTAGGTTTGGGTGCCCACTTCATAATATCTAGGCTAATTTAAACTTGAAAGTCGTAACACATAAATCAGATTAAGATGAAGTAATGGGATTATAGACATGATCTCATTTATGGAATATTTGGCCCACTTCATATAATATTATTTTATAATTAATTAATAATATATACATTCATTACGGTCATAATTGTTATAAATAAAGTGCGGTAAAGTGGCACTAACGGCGGCTCTGAAATTTTAGGGGTCCTGTGCCAAAACAAGGGATAGAGCCTCCTAAAATAAAGTCTTCAATGAAAAATTATAAGAAAAAATCAAGTTATATAATCAAAATCTTGTCATCATCAAATTACTAATTATTATTGACAAAAAAGAAAACAATAATACACAAAAAAAAACCTACATTTATATTATCCTACTAATATAGGAAATCCAAAGCAATCAGGATATATTATTAGAGCATCCGCAATGGGCTCCCTAAACCACCTCCTTAAACAAATTTTAGGGAGGAATTGTAAAAATGCAACTCCAACCATACTCCCTATCCACCTCCTAAAATAGGGAGTTCTCTAGGAGCTCCTAAATCTAAGAGGAGAGAGAAAGTACTGCATGGCTAGCTCTATAATTTAATGCTGCCTTATTTAATGAGTATTTTAAACTTTTATTTAATGCTAACTATTTTTTAATAGAGATGGACCAATCAAAAAAGAGTTATAGCATTTATGACTCTCCAAATTATGGAGTATTGTTGGAGTTGAAATTTTTTAAGAGCTCCTAAAAAAGCTTTCTTATATTTTTAGCTAAATTTTAGCTAAGAAATAGAGAGCATCATTGCGGATGCTCTTATAGCAATATATCATTCTATTAAATAACATTTAATATACGCTCCTTAAATGCCAACTTTCCTTATTTTGTATTGAAAAAAATTAAAATAAAAAATATTTCTATTAAATTAATACAATTAATGTTACTTGTAGGACTCCGTTGAAAGTGGGCCCCACAAGGAAAAAAAAAAAAGCAGACTCTTCATCTGATGCTGCTGATGCCTAGTTTTTCTTTTCTTTCCTTTCTAATTACTGTTTTTCAGTTATCAACACATATATTAGGCATACTGTTTCATATATATGAGAACAAGTGATCAAATGGTGATTCTTGTTTCTTGTATCATAGGTTATTAGGAGATAAGTATATAATCTTTTGTAGTTCCATTGGTCTTATGACTTCATGAGATTCTATTTGTCACATGTAGACTTCATTGTGGTTCTTGTTCCACTAATAAATTGTTTGCTTGATGCAGTTGCGATTCTGGGAGCACTATTTTAATGAGGGGAGAAAAATAAAGAAATCTGCCAAATGCCCCCACCAATACATCAAGGTAGTAGAAGTATTAGGGTATTGTGATCGTACAAATGCTGTCGAACATGTCATGTTTTTGATGGAGAATGTTAAAACTTGTTATTGTTCCTAATTTGTCGTGGGATTGGCATCATACAGGATCAGAATCAGGAAAGAGAGAAAGGAAGAAGGAAGCAAAGGCAAGACATAATGCTAATATGCACCCTAAAAATAGGGTTCCTTCAACAGTAGAATTTTTATGCTTGAAATAAGTGGGGAAATTCTTCACTCATATTTTTTCACATTTGATTTCATGTGCAGGTTACGAAACTTCATAGTATGAAACTTTTTATCTAATTTGATGTCGTGTGAATTGGTCTATTATTTTGTTAGAATGGACAGGGCATGGTGCTGGTTTCACTCCTTACAAAACCAGATCACACTGCACCGCATCAGTTGTGTATTTTTTTAATTTTTTAAGTCCAACACTAAATTTCTAATCCTATAACTAATATTTTCCCATGCCCAACTTCATATCACCTCTCTTTTCTAGGCCCAAAATGTAAGAAATTGGTCATTTGTGAATTTTTAAGCCCCAAAAATAGAATTTTAGTTGAAATTATAAATAATTTTTTTTGAAAAATATATTAAAAAAACATCCGGTCAAAAAAAACCAAACCGAACCGCATCGGTTGAATAGTAACGATTTCAATTTCGGTGTGAGGTGGAAATCAGATCAAACCAGACCGCATCCACTCCTAGCTGAGGGATTGAGAAATGATTCTTAACTCATTAATGATGACCAAACAGGACAATTAGCAAATGAGGATATTGCCCTTAATTCAGATACTTTTAATTTATGCCAATAATTGAACAAATTGCTGAAAAGGGAAAGGATGAGGACGACGAAGCAGGGAGTGTGGGGAACGGCAAGCACAAGGGTTCATCTCTCGTTTTAGTATGTTGTATCATTTTCAAGGTGAGGACTCTAAATTTCTGTAATATTGAAAATTTTGTAAATAAAAAAAAGTGCATTAAACATGAAAAATATGTACGTACGTGTACAATATGAGTATTAAACATGAAAATGCTAAATTCTTTACACGGATAATAATTTTGGAAAAGTAAAAACTCAATAGGAGATAATAGAGACTCAAGTAATGGCCTAATAGTAATAGATAATACTCTAAACTACTCATATTGATAAACAAAAATCGGGGAAAAATAATTTTAAAAAAAGATCACAGTATCTATACCAAGAGTATAGCCTCACGACTATGCTATTTATAAAAAAATAAAAATTTAAAAACGACCGCACTAAAGCCGAACGGCTATATGATTTTTTATAAATAAAATATCCAGAGTATATATTCTCTTTTCATTGTTAGTGATTAACAATTGGATCTTAATCAACAATGTCAATTATATGTTTCGGTGTTTTGAATTTCGAATGGGAGAAAAAAAAATTTGAACTCCTTAAAACAGTAGGTATTCTCATATCTTTTGATAAAAAAAAAATTAAAATCAACAATGAAAATTAAGTTTGGGTTGTAGTTTGTTCACGACTTCGATTTTGAATTTGATTAGGAGATGTTATGAAATCAAAGATTTCGGCAATCCAAGTCTTTCTATGAGAAGTAAAGTTCAAAGGGTGGTTTTCCCTGATATTTGAACAATGAAATTATAAGTTAAGCCTGTAGACCAGGGCTGCTTTTGATTAAGTTATTAGTTACACCCCCATAACACATTCAGATTTTAACGTGTGTCATTAGTTACACTCCCAATAACACATTAACTTATAAATATGGGTAGTTTTGGAATCTGAAAAATACAATAAATCATATTTTTAAGTTATATTAGTTAACTTGCTTAGTTGGATCATAGTCATCGGGGATTATTTTAAAAAATTGGGTATTTTAAATAGAAAATTATTAATTTTATGGGTCTAAGCTCAATCTATTATTAATTATAATCGCAGAAAGCATGTGTTTTGAGGTTCTGTTTTAATTAATTGCCATTCCCTTTATAATGATGATCCATGTAGGTTATGTACGGCTCCTACTACGACTAGGATATCAATTTATGATTTCCCTTTGCCCCAACCAATTAAAACTCGTAGTTTCTTTAATTTTACAAGTTTGTAACTAAACTAAAACTGAAAGAATATATTTATTGCCAAGCATCGTACACTTGGGGGTTAAGGTGGAGGTTTTTTTTTCCTCTACTTTTTTTTGCAGGTTCCAACTTGTACGTTCTTGCACACGTGTTTCGGTGAAAAGAGTATAGCCTCTGTGACAACACCTACAACTTCACGGTAAAGTCACTGTGTATCAGCTGGTACCTGAAAAAGGCCACCGACGTGGACTCTGGCAGCAGCCGACTCAAACACGTGGTTGCTTTTGAGCTGTTTGTGAGGCACTTGTATGAGATCGCCAAAGTGAAGCAATCTGACCCGTATTGCTAGTACTTGCCCTTGGAGTCCATTTGCAAGTCCATCAATCTACGGCTAATTCTATGGGGATTAAGATTGTTACATTTTGAAAAGGTCACATTTAGAAACCACCATCGTTATTTTAAGAAAAAGATTGGATTTTTGTTTGGTTTGAGAGGTTTTGCTTGTGACTTGTTAGCTCTATAGTGATTTTGTCAGTGTCGTTCATGAGCTTAGTGTAATTGGGTAGCTTATCTTGTTTACGAATTTTGCAGTAGCTCTATAGTGATTTTCAAAAGTACATTCGAATATTTTAAAAGTATAGCCGAGCGGCTATACTCTGTAAATATATTCCAGACGAACACGAAGCTTGCACTCGCAGAGTACGGACCTTGCACTCGCAGTCAAGCCATTTCGCTTCTCTATCAACTCAAGCTTCGATTTGTTTTCTTTGGTTTCGGTTGCTTCGTCCTCCGGGTTTGGCAACGAAAACAACCCAACCCGCCTAGGCGCCCGCCTAGCCAGCCGCCTAACCACCGCCTAGCATCCTCCCGCCCGCCTAGCCGCCTCGCCCCCGCCTAGCTGCCTCGCGCCTTCCTAGCGACAGCCTAGCCGCCTCGAGCCCGCCTAGCGACCGCCTAGCCACCTAGCCGCCCGCCTAGGCCAATTTTTCGAACACTGCGATTAACTGAGAGTCTGAAACAACAATGGCCTCTTTCAGCGTCCTTTGGCTTCTTTTGCAGTCTATGCTTTCTCAGCTGCTTCTGGTTTCATGTGTCCATGGCTCAAATTGCTACTACCGATCCATCTGAAGGCTCAAATTGCTTATGGTTTCAGCTGAGGAGTGAAGATTAAAGAAACCAAAAGAGTAATTATCTGAATCAGAATATTCTGCAGTTTGAAGTACTCTGTCCTAGATCGCCTGAGAAACGAGGTTTTACTGCCCTTGTACAAGGTGGACGAGCTGTACGAGGCCTATGAATCAAAAGACAGTGTGGTTGAGATGTATTTGGAGGAGATGAAAGCCGGCAAGTCCAAGATTGCGCCGGACGCTTTGCTTCCAAATCAAATCGTAAGATATGTGAATCATTGGAATTTCGGGCAAGTGGCTGAGCTTCAGTGGAAGGCCATGATGGAGGGTATAAAAAAGCAAGGCAAGATAAACGGTAAGAAGATACTCAACAACTGCTTGGCTGTATGCGACCTCTACCGCATGTTCAGTAGCAGGTTGCAGAGCATGGACGCATTTTTATTGAGAACCACATTATCTGCAGTCACGTTTTCCTTCTTAATCAGAACCACTGTACAAAACATATATCAAAGCTCCACTTGTCGTTGTTGCTGCAGTAAAGAGAGGAGGGCAAGACTGCTCCGTTATTGAAGACATTCAGCATCTCCAGCGACAAGTTCCTGGTTCTGTTTTTATATTTATTCCAAGAAAAGCAAATGGTGTTCATGGGCGGCCCTGGGGTGGTGCAAGTGGCGCCACCGCACAGGTCCCCGATTCTTAAGGGCCCCGGAAAAAAAAATTCTTTATATATCTTTTTTAATATTATAGGAATTGTATATATAGTATAGCATGCTGAGTATTTGCACAAGATGGTGTCTGGCGAGGTTGACTAGAGCGCATATCCATTTAACAAAAGCGCTGGAGTTCGATTCTTGCTGCATTCGATCAATTTGCAATTTTTTACTATTATTTTTGCATTATAACTACAAACTTTACATAATTATTAATTTTTAAAAAAAAAACAGGAAACATCGAAGCTCAACAACAGGAGGAGTATTTATATCCCCCAAACTATCGTTCTTAAAAATAAATAATAAAAAAGGTTTCTCCTCCAAGAAAAGTATTTTCTTCATTGAAAACAAAACAAAAAAACTTCATGGCTTCTTCTTTCTCTTAAACTTTGATTTTCTGATAAGTAATCATCATCATTCACTAATCTCTCTTTGGTTCTTTTTTCAAATCTTTGACAATTTTTGTTGTTCTTTCAATTTAAGGAATTTTAACACCAAAAAGATAAAACCCTAATTCCTAAATTCATAAAGACCACTCAAAATCAAATAGTCAAAGTCAAATCTCAATTCAAATTCAGGTATCTAAGTTTCAATCTATTCTATATATTACATGACTTATTTTATTAAATTATTATCATGTTATTGATTGGTTATATGAGAGTATAGTTCATAGAAATATTTATCTATTTCTTGCTGGGGTTCTCTTCAAGGTTATAGGGGTTTGGAATTTTTCTTTGTAATCTAAACATGCCACGTACTAGAAAATACATTTCTGGATATATAAAACGACTTAGAAAAAGAAAAATCGAGGAATTGACTAAATCTCAAAGAGGAGCTCTAAAAAAATTTGACTTTTAGTTAAAAAAAAATTGTTTATGACATTAAGTTATGGCAAATTTTTATTTATAGAATTTTTGTATTAGATTATGTGAGGTTACCTTTATTTAAGTTTCACACAGGGCCCTCAAAATCTTAGGGACGGCCTGTGTTGCACACCAAATTGGTTTAAGCAGTGAGAGATTTGTTTTATTAGTTGGTTCGAGGAGCCCCTGCTATTTATTCATGACACCTTTTTTTATGATTCTTTGAGTCAGCATCAGACCGATCGTCCCCTTGTTGTACTTCGTCCACATGTTATAATATCTGTGGAAGACAAGTTACTGTTGTTGCCCTTCTTCACCTAATTAAAGTCAAATTGTCATGGTTATTTATACCACAGACTAGTGCCAAAGAAATTGGACAAAGTCAAGGTAAAGAACAGTCCTAGTTATCGTGGAAGCAACTAGGGGTGACGATGCTGGAAGGCACCGCTGACAATTTTCTCAAGTTGGTCTTGGACAATGGAGGGGAAATTTCCCTGGACCTTATCATGGAAGCAACTATCTCAGGCAAAGAATATCAGAAGCTGGTTGTAGTGGCCTTAGTACTCACTGATTTTGGTGTTCATCATCTGTTGTAGTTAGTTGTTTTGTTTCCTCTTTTCCTTGAAGACCAGAAACTTAATTAAATCATTTTAGGAAGTTCAAGGTTGCTGCTGCTATGAAATTAGATGAGGTTCCATTTATGTGGTTGCTTTTAGGGTTGTTTTTGGATGTTCCTACAAATTTTATATCAGTTAGTGTATTAGCAACTTTTTCTGTGCAAGCAAATACTGAATAACATTCTCGTTAGGAACAGCAAATACTGAATAACATCCTCATGCACAAAGAATGAAACCCTCTTTCTTAAGGTATGAGAAAGTCATTAGGTTTCTGAAACAAATTTACTAGGCGCTAATCGGATTGTTTAATTTGAGACTTCTGTGTCCAGAGTCTGATTATGCTTTTAAGTTTAACAGCAGATATATGCTCCTTAGGAACTAAGAACACTAGTTGAAGCTCTTTTTTTCCAATAATTTATATCATATGTGTACATATGTTCTGTGAACAACAGAGGAGACTTGAAATAGAGTTTGGTAATTGATGTTTAACAGACAATTCAAGCTGTGTATGTGATATTACTTTTAATTACATTGTTCTTTTTCCATCACACTGCATTTAACCTCCATGAGGACCGAGAGCTTCCTCGTCTCGCCGCCATGAGGAAATTTTTTGTCACGCTATCTCGAAGCATAAATGTTTTGCTGTGAATTATTACCACGAAAAAGACCCAACCCGCCTAGGCGCCCGCCTAGCCAGTCGCCTAGCATCCTCCCGCCCACCTAGCAGCCGCCTAGCCGCCTCACGCCCGCCTCGCACCCGCCTAGCAACCGCCTAGCCCCTCGCGCATTCCTAGCGACAGCCTAGCCGCTTCGAGCCCGCCTAGCGACTGCCTAGCCACCTAGCCGCCCGCCTAGGCCGATTTTTCGAACGCTGCGATTGACTAAGAGACCAAAACTGTAATTATCTGAATCAGAATATTCTGCAGTTTGAAGTACTCTGTCCTAGATCGCCTGAGAAACGAGGTTTTACTGCCCTTGTACAAGGTGGACGAGCTGTACGAGGCCTACGAATCAAAAGACAGTGTGGTTGAGAAGTATTTGGAGGAGGTGAAAGCCGGCAAGTATTTGGTTGAGGTTCCATTTATGTGGTTGCTTTTAGGGTTGTTTTTGGATGTTCCTACAAATTTTATATCAGTTAGTGTATTAGCAACTTTTTCTGTGCAAGCAAATACTGAATAACATTCTCATTAGGAACTGCGCGATTTACATTCAATTTTTTTTTGTCTGTAATATTCTTGTTCCAGTAAGCATCCTCATGCACAAAGTGTTGAAATTAATGCACATTTGTGCTAAAGAAATGTGTGGAAAAATCTAGAAGCTTTGAGATGAGCCTAAACTATTGGAGAATTATCTAGAGAAAGCCACACACTTATGGAGTAAAGAGATCAAGTTGGTGGAAGAATCTAACGTTGTGGAGAAAAGAATAAGGAGGTGGAACAAAAAGCAATTAAAGTTGGAAGAACTTTCTAGAACAAGAGAATGCCTATAAATAGGCATGCAACCACAATGAAATGTGGAGTGAACCAATCAACTCCCAATCCATGTGGGAGCCAAGAGCTACCCAAAGGAAGCTATGCTGAGAGCCAATAAGCTCATCAATCAAAGTTAAGGGCCAAATAGCCCAAACTAATCTAAGTGAAGTGTGATGGCCAATGAGCCAATAAGCTAATAAGCTAATAAGCTATGAAGAAGGCCAATTAGCCTATACCTCACCTATGTACTATTCTCCTCCAATCTAATAAAATCTCTTTGTTTCCCCCACAATCCAACAGTGGTATCAGAGCAACACACATCACACCTCCTACAAATCTATCACAAAGAATGAAACCCTCTTTCTTAAGGTATGAGAAAAAAAGAATATTTGACCATACATTTATAATGTATAGTCCTTAGGTTTCTGAAACAAATTTGCTAGGCGCGAATCGGATTGTTTAATTTGAGACTTCTGTGTCCAGAGTCTGATTATGCTCTTAAGTTTAACACAAGATATATGCTCCTTCTGATGTAGGAACTAAGAAGACTAGTTTAACAGCAGATATATTATATGTGTACATATGTTCTGTGAACAACAGAGGAGACTTGAAATGGAGTTTGGTAATTGATGTTTAACAGACAATTCAAGCTGTGTATGTGATATTGCTTAATTATACTTTGTTCTTTTTCCATCACACTGCATTTAACCTCCTTGAGGACCGAGAGCTTCCTCGTCTCGCCGCCATGAGGAAATTTTTTGTCATGCTATCTCGAAGCATAAATGTTTTGCTGTGAATTATTATCATGAGATAGGCTGAGGATCTGGAAATATTATGCACAATCATTGAAGCATAGCTATAAATTATGCAAGAAATGGTTTCTAAATTGTGGTTTTAAAAGGAAAAAAGAGTACAGGTTGTAAAAAGTTTGGCATCTGCTTGCCTTTTGTTAGAGTTTTGAATAGGTTGAGAGAGAAGAAAGAATGCAGAGAGAAGAGAGAGCTGAGAATGAATCAATTCGTGTGTATTTTTCTATTGCACTGTTCTGTCAAAATAGAGCCAGCTGTGTGAGCTAAAAGGCTGTTAGAAAGAATAGCTGGATTATCTTATATCATTGAGAATCACAGCCTTACATCCAAAACTGCTCTCTAGGATTTTTACACGTGGCTATAACCACTTAACATGACTAATGCCTAACACTTGTCTAATTTAGAGACTAAGTGAATACACCATTTAGCTTATAGGCCTAATTACATTCTTATCAGCTCACCATTTATATTTCAACACTCCCTTTTAAGTTGTGAGCTGATTTCACACCAAGTTTCTCTCTGAGATAGCATAAACGATCCTTAGCCAAAGCCTTTGTAAAGATATCTGCCAATTGCTCATTTGTGGGACAATAAATCAGATCCACAGTTCCTTCTTGCATAACATCTTTAATAAAATGATACCTCCGATCAATATGCTTGGTTTTCTGATGGAAAACAGGATTCCTTGTAATGGCAATAGTTGAAATGTTGTCACAGTGGAGAGGTGTAGCTTCTGTTTGAAGTTCTCCAAAGTCTTCTAGGACAAATCTCAACCAAATAGCTTGTGTTGTTGCTTCAGAGGCACTGATGTATTCAGCTTCTGCAGTAGAGAGTGCAACACAATTTTGCTTGACTGAGGCCCAAGCAAACACTCCACTCCCAAAAGAAAAAGCGTATCCAGATGTGCTCTTGCTATCATCCACTGAGCCACTCCAATCGCTATCACAATAACCAATTAGAACTGCCCCTTTTCCTTTCACATACTCCAGACCATAATCCAAGGTTCCTTTTACATATCTAAGGACACATTTTGCTGTTCCAAGGTGTTTGCTAGTGGGACAATGCATAAACCTTGCAAGCAAACTAGCTGCAAACATAATGTCGAGTCTAGTAGCTGTGAGATACAGCAGACTCCCAACAATCCTTCTATATTGCTCTTCACTTGCCAAACCACTCCCATCATCCTTACTTAGTTTCTCCGAGGTAACTAGTGGAATAGACACTGGTTTACACTCACTCAAACCAAATCTGTTTAATAGAGTTGTTGCATATTTCTTCTGATGAATGAATATGCTTGTTGGTGTTTGAATGACTCATATTCCCAAGAAGTGATGCAAGAGTAGACCTGGCAATATTGTACACGACACGAATTCGCACAAAAAATTCAGTATTCGGGTTTGAGTTATCGTGCGTGTTGATATCGTGTTGACCCGTTAGCCACCCGTTAAGCTAACGGGTCGTTTGGTGCCCATTCGCGAATACACGAACCAACCTGTTAAGCCGGGGTAATTTTGTAATTTGCAATTCTAAAAAATCTCCTAACCCTAGCATTTGTTTCGTTCCGCATCGCTTTCTCAGCCATTTCCTCCTCTCAGCAACTTTCTCTCTCTCTCAACCTCATCTTCTCCTTCTTGCAATCTCTCAAATTTCTCTCTTTCAAAAACCTCGCTCAACAACCCCATCTTCTTCTTCTTGCAATCTCACCTCTGTCTATGTCTTCCAATATCTTCCCCTGCCAAATCATCTCTCAAGGTACGAATGTCTTAATTTTTTTGGTAAATATTTTTTCTACCAGCTTCATCTAAGTCAGAAGGTTGAGATCTCAAAGTAAATTTAGATTCAGGATCTTCCTTTTCATTCCTCTTCTTCTCCACTCCCAGTAGCATAGTCCTCAACTTCCTTGGTGAGAACCCCCCACTGCCCAGCACTTCCAAATTCCCAATGAACAATCCAATAATAGCAAAAGCCTTGTACTGGATGTTTGTGTTTGCACCAAAAATATGAGAAATGTGAAAACTTTGAAGCAAAGTGGGTGTGATTCGTGAAATTGACAGATCAAAAAGGAGAAGAAAAGCTTGGATTTTGCACAAGCTTGAAGCAAGAAAAATAAATAATAACAAACAATATTTGAAAACGATGCATTGCCTTGTGTTGTGTATCTATAACAATAAGAAATTGGAATGAGAGAAGAGTGAAAAAATAAAATCAACACATTGCGTCAAAAAAGAAGAAGAAAATAGAAAGGAACCCAGCTGTCGCCAAGGCATGTATTGTTTGCATTTAAAATTTGTTCAAATAGTTTTTTTTTTAAAGTTTATTTTCTTAACTGGTGAAACGGGTCGTGTCGTGTGATTCGCAAATTGTAGCGGGTCGTGTCCGTGTTTGATATTTTTCACATGTTTTCTTATCGTGTGTGTGTCGTGTAACCCGTTAAGAAAAACGGGTTGACACGAACACGACATTAATACTGATAACACGACACGAATGCCAGGTCTATGCAAGAGCCCCAGATCAGTCATTTCATATTTCTCCTTCATGTCCTTCTTGAAGTCTTCTAACATCTCTTGATCATTTCCAGTGTAGACAATATCATCTACATAAATGGATATTATCAATATGCTTGCTTCACCTCTTGCTTTGACATAAAGAGTAGCTTCACTTTGGCTCTTTGTGAAACCACACTCAGCAAAATAACCATCAATTTCACTATACCAAGCTCTTGGCGCCTGTTTCAAGCCATAGAGAGCTTTGTGCAGCTTGTAAACCTTGCTTTCACTCCCCTTCATCACAAATCCCTCCGGCTGATCTACATACACTTCTTCCTCTAAGACACCATTTAGAAAGGCTAACTTGACGTCTAATTGATACAGCTGCCAACCCTTCTGAGCTGCAAGTGCAATTAGAGTCCGGATTGTGTCTAATCTAGCCACTGGTGCGAATGTTTCATTGTAGTCCACCCTTGGTTTTTGTGAGTATCCTTTAGCCACCAATCTTGCCTTATTCTTCTGTACTAACCGTCCAGATTTAGCTTAGTTTTAAGCACCCATTTAACCCCAATCACTGGTTTATCCATAGGTCTGTCAACAAGCTCTCATGTATCATTCTTTTCTATCATGTTCAACTCATCTTTCATTGCCTTCATCCATGACTCATCCTTCACAGCTTCTTCAAACTTCTTAGGCTCCATTGTGCACAGATTGCATTGTGCCAAAATGTCATCCAACTTCCTCCATTTCAAAGGAGTGTGATCAAAGTTCTCAGTGTCTTCCAATCTGCTGCTTGCCTTGCTTGATCCTCCACAAGAAATTGAGTCTAAAGGTCTGAAACCAGAATTTCTATTTCCTACAGGTGTCTCAAACACTTCCACTTGAGTATTCCTAGGCTGCACTTCTTCATTCACCATTATCACAGAATTTTCAGTTGCTTCCTTGCAATTCCAGGTTGCTCCTTCATAAAAAACAATATCTCTTGACAATATAAGTTTTCTAGTGGCAGGGTCAAACACTCTATAACCCTTCTCACATGTTGCATATCCAACAAACACTCCCCTTGTGCTTTTGGCATCCAACTTCTGTCTACTTTTTTCTGGTTTATGCACAAAACACACACTGCCAAATTCCTTCAAATGAGCAACACCTGGTTTTCTTGTGCTATACGCTTCAAAGGAGTCTTGTCTCTAAGAGCCTTGGTAGGACACTTGTTCAGAATGTACACTGCAGTGTGTACAGCTTCTGCCCATAAGTAATAAGGCAGCCCCTTCTCATGAAGCATAGCCTTAGCCATCTCCACCACTGTTCTATTCTTCCTTTCTACCACTCCATTTTGCTAGGGTGTGTAAGACATGGTGAACTGTCTTTGAATTCCTCCATCTTCACACAGTTTATTGAATTCACTAGATGTGAACTCACCCCCTCTATCACTTCGAACACATTTCACTTTGTAACTACTCTGCAACTCCACCATATACTTGAATTTTCGAAAACAATTTAGGGAATCCGACTTGTATCTCAAGAAGTAGACCCAAGTCATCCTTGTAAAATCGTCTATGAGCAGCATAAAATATTTATTACCTGCAAGGGACTTAGTTTGCATTGGTTCACACAAGTCCATGTGTATTAGCTCAAGGGGTGTACTTTCCCTCCATGCTTGGTTCTTAGGAAACCATTCTCTATGTTGTTTCCCAAACTGACAGCCTTCACAGACTCCATCTACAGCTTCCAAATGTGGTAGACCATGCATCATCTCCTTTTCCTTGAGCTGGTTCAGCCCTTTTAAATGTAAATGCCCCATTCTCTTGTGCCAAATCCAGGTAGAGTGAGATACACCAGCTCTTAATGCAACATAGGTATTTGAAGACAAGGACAATGGATAACATCTATTCTTTCTCATTTCCACCTTCATAATAAGGTTTTCCAGCGAAGCATCATCAAAAATACTGCACCTATTGCTTCCAAACACCAAATGGTAACCATGTTCATCCATTTGACCCACACTTAACAAGTTCTCTCTCAAACCAGGCATATACATGACCTTCTTGATAAACTTTGTACCAGATTTTGTGTCAAGCACTAAAGTGCCCATGCCAACTATGCTTACAAGCTCCCCTGTTGGCATTTGTACCTTGCCTGTGACACTTGGATTTATGTCAATTAACAGCTCATTGTTCCCAGTCATATGATTACTGCAGCCACTGTCTACATACCATTCTCCATTTGCACTCTTCTCTGAAATTGCACAATTAGCAAAAAACAGATTTCCTCTTACTTCTACTTGACTTGCATTGTTCGCTTTCTGCACTCCTTTGTTTGCAGTACAATCTCTAGCCCAATGTCCAAATCTATCACACTTATAGCACTTAGATTGGCCCTTATATCTACATTCCCCAAAATGGAATTTCGAGCAAACTTTGCATTGAGGCTTCACTCCATCTTGATGCACATATTGTGATCCATTTGAGGTCTGTGCAGCACCAGCTTGCTGTGGCTTCTGCCTAGACTCCCATGGTTTGTTATTCGACTTCCAATTTTTCTAAGACTTAGCAGACACTACTACATTTTTAACTTTGCGCCACCAATGTTTGTGCGACGAAAATATTTCCGTCGCACAATGACCTTTTGCGCGACGGAAAAAACCAAACGTTACACAAACTTCCATGGATAATAATTTTATAATGTTCAACTGTCGCGACTAAAGAGTACTTTGGACGACAAATCATTTTATGGTAGCGCAAAGATGGGGAAAAAAACCCGGAAAGTTGCATTTTGGAGGCAAAACTTGCGCGACAAATATTTGTCGCCCTAAATGAGTTTGTACGACAAATAATTTATCTCGTCGCGCAAAAAAATGGCGGAAAAAGAAACAGTGATCTGCGGTTTGGTGCCACAATTTTGCGCGACGAAATAGTGTATTAGTCGGGTAAGGTGAATATTGGCGCTCTACCAAGGGATTTGCGCGACGATTAGGACGTTTGCGCAATGAATTTTGCAGCACGAACATCTAATATTCGTCGCGCAAAGAAGTTCCGCCATCACGCCTTTGCGCGTCACTCAATTGGATTTTGCGAGACGGAATATTTCTTCGGGCGACGAAGTTATTGGTGCGACGAAATGATATGTTCATCGCGCAAAGATGTGATGTCGGCATGACTTTGCGCGTCCCTCAATTTTTTTTGCGCAACGGAATTTGTTTGTTGCGCGACAATTTATTTGTGTGACGAAGAGACATATTCGTCGCGCAAAGTCGTCGTCTTTAACAGATTCATTTCAGCCATTGCAGAGGCAAACTGAAAAAACAGCTTTGCCTCTGCCTGCTTCTGCCCCTCTCTCTCTCCGTCTTCTCAACCTCCAAATTTCATCCAAAGATATTGGATTTCATTTCCCGCCTCTGCTACGTGTTTTGAGTAAGTTTTTTTTGTCGTTAGTGTAAAAATATTATTGTAAATTCGTATTAGCATTGTTAATTTCGTTGTGTACAGGATATTATATGTGAATAACGCTTGGAACTGGACATATTGAAGAAAGTATTTTATATGTTTTATATTTATTTCATTTAATTCTTTATATATTGTTTTTGTAAAATTATATTTTTATTCTGTTGTTAAATTATGCACGGTGATGTACGAAGTTAATTGAAATTAACTAAGTACATTTTTTTTTGTAAAGCTTAGTTCCCGTTCGAGGTTAGTTGGACCGCGCATGGGTGGGTAAACCACGACTACGGTCCAATTAATTCTTGAATTGTCCCATATTTTGAACAGTTTGGAAATGCATAGTCGTGTCGCGTAGTTTACAGCTCCAGGATTAGGTTTCGAATTGTGGAGATTTCGGTGTCATCTTCAGTACATTCTTCGGGTGGTACGTGGGTATTTTATATCTACGGTACACCTCAAGAATACCGAGATGCTGCCGAAATTCATCCACGACGAAATCTAATCTCATGTAGCTGTAAATTACTTGACATGAATATGCATTTCCAAATGGGATAGGGCCCTTACCGGAGGCATAAGGTGACGTTATGATTTTGTAAGAATACAACATGATTGTTGAAGTAACTAACACCGATTATACCATCTGATTTGTTTTTCTTTTGCTTCATAACTACAATCTACTCAGTTGAGATCACAAGCAACATAGAAAAATACTAAAACATTAAGCTGATCCAAAGGCAAGCAGTTCATTGCGACGCAGTTTCTTGTCCAACAAGTAACTGAAGCTAGGGTGAGTGGCCTTGCCATTGAGGAACATATCAGTAAGCACCTTGTACATGGCTTCAGGGAGATTAACTCCATCCAGGTTAAGTCCTGGGAAGGGTTTGGACAGGCACCAACAGATGGCATGCCACACACAGCAAACACCTCGAAGTTGTAGGGTTCACCTGTCCCCCAGCAGGCCTTGAAGCTCTCCTTGAAACCATCCTGGTTTAGATTCTTCATGACTATGAAATAGGCATTCCAGTAATCAGCATCTGTGATGACAACATGTTGAAACTATGTCCTGAGTTGTTGCAACTTGGCTTGGAGGACAAGGTTATGGCCATAGGTTTGGTTGTTTGAGCTCTTCACACATCCTATACCGTCTCTGTCGTCTTTGGGAGCTAAGTTCATGGCCAATGGCAAGCACCCTGACATTGGCAGACCTTGGACAACAACATATTTTGCTCCCTTCTTTAACAATGCCCTCAAATTTGGTAGAGCCTGAGATTATAACTCAGATACTGATGCGGGAGCATCAGGTGAATTTGATTTGCTGTTTATTTAAGATTGAAAATTATGTCCAGAGAAGAAGCTATTATAGATATTAAGCTTCAGATGGTGTTAATTTTTTCCTCATTTTCTATGGATTTTAGGATCAGGTGCCAAATACACATATGATAGGTTTCCCTCCCTCAAAAATTAGCCAGAAGAAAAGGGGACAGATCCTTGCTCCAGCAAGTGGATTATCCTCTAGGTATATGTAATATACATGGCAATTCGTTGCAGATGAAATCTTGTTCATGTTTGTAATTTTCAGTTAGCCTGTCCTGAAAACTATTGGAGACAAATTCAACTTGCATTGATTGACACTACAATATATATTTTCGTCCAATTAGTGAGTTGGTTATACAATAAAGTCAGTCAGATTTTGTATATTTGTTATGCCGGTACTAAGTGTTCATGTATGATAAAAGATTAGATTGAGATGAAGGGGATATGCATACGATGACATTACCTTGTTCAGTAGAATTGAACTATCACACTGCTATGTTTCTCTCTACTGCTCTTTCAAATTTTAACTAAGGAAAATTTGGATAAGGTCTAAGCAAAGTGTCAATCAGAATAGAGTCTAGAAATAAATCCTTACATTTCCAGTCTCAATGTGGATATTAAAAAGTATGGTAATAAAGAAAACCAGAATTTTTTGGAATTTATCGTCAATGCAGAAATAGATATGAATGGTTAGAGGAAGCAACAGACTTCTATTGAGTTACTCCTTGTAATGGGGAGGGGCCACATCAGCCTTCAAGTGATGATCTTTAGCTTTGGCAACCAATGCCACCTTCCTGCTTGTAGCTATATTCGCGGCTACTGCAATTTGTCCTTCCCAGTTTGTTCCACGAATCAGCTCCGCCACGAAAAGCAATTCCTCGTCCTGCTCCACAAATATGCTGTCCATTTCTAGCTGGTTCTTCTTGCGCAAGGCGATCTCTTCTGCCACCTTCTCACTAGCTTTTCCCTCATTTTAAACGACAAGAACACAAGTGCTCAATTTCTAAAAAGGTTCTCCCCTTCTCCTCCCCTCTCCCGCCCCCTAACTCTTGATTATATATAGCCATGCGAATTTACCTCAGACTCTCATGATATATACATTAATATAGCATTATGATTATGAGTGTTTTTCGGCCAGAAGGATCAGAAACCACGTTTCGAAACTTTTTGGAATTTCCTTTTAGTTCCGAATTCCAATTCCGAAATTTTGGAATGTACTAACTCTATTCCGATGCGGAATTTTCGGCATTAAAGGAATTTTTGGAAGTTAATATTTTCGGATAATAATTTCGGCATTTTGGATAAAAATTTCGGAAATCAATGTTTGAAATTTCTTGTGAATCATGATTAAGCCAACCAAAAAGGAAAAAAATTCCAGAAGAATTCCAATGTTTAACCAAAGTGTCAATCAGATAGAGTCTAGAAATAAATCCTTACATTTCCAGTCTCAATGTGGATATTAAAAAGTATGGTAATAAAGAAAACCGGAATTTTTTGGAATTTATCGTCAATGCAGAAATAGATATGAATGGTTAGAGGAAGCAACAGACTTCTATTGAGTTACTCCTTGTAATGGGGAGGGGCCACATCAGCCTTCAAGTGATGATCTTTAGCTTTGGTAACCAATGCCACCTTCTTGCTTGTAGCTATATTCGCGGCTCCTGCAATTTGTCCTTTCCAGTTTGTTCCACGAATCAGCTCCGCCACGAAAAGTAATTCCTCGTACCTGCTTCACAAATATGTTGTCCATTTCTAGCAGGTTCTTCTTGTGCAAGGCAATCTCTTCTGCCACCTTCTCACTAGCTTTTCCCCTCAGTTTTAAACGACAAGAACACAAGTGCTCAATTTCTAAAAAGGTTCTCCCCTTCTCCTCCCCTCTCCCGCCCCCTAACTCTTGATTATAGATAGCCATGCGAATTTACCTCAGACTCTCATGATATATACATTAATATAGCATTATGATTATGAGTGTTTTTCGGCAGAGAAATCAGAAACCACTGTTCCGAAACTTTTCGGAATTTCCTTTTAGTTCCAATTCCAATTCCGAAATTTTGGAATGTACTAACTCTATTCCGATGCGGAATTTTCGGCATTATAGGAATTTTTGAAAGTTAATATTTTCGGATAATAATTTCGGCATTTTTGGATAAAAATTTCGGAAATCAATGTTTGAAATTTCTTGTGAATCATGATTAAGCCAACCAAAAAGGAAAAAAATTCCAGAAGAATTCCAATGTTTAACCAAAGTGTCAATCAAATGCAGAGTCTAGAAATAAATCCTTACATTTCCAGTCTCAATGTGGATATTAAAAAGTATGGTAATAAAGAAAACCGGAATTTTTTGGAATTTATCGTCAATGCAGAAATAGATATGAATGGTTAGAGGAAGCAACAGACTTCTATTGAGTTACTCCTTGTAATGGGGAGGGGCCACATCAGCCTTTAAGTGATGATCTTTAGCTTTGGTAACCAATGCCACCTTCTTGCTTGTAGCTATATTCGCGGCTACTGCAATTTGTCCTTTCCAGTTTGTTCCAAGAATCAGCTCCGCCACGAAAAGTAATTCCTCGTCCTGCTTCACAAATATGTTGTCCATTTCTAGCAGGTTCTTCTTGTGCAAGGCAATCTCTTCTGCCACCTTCTCACTAGCTTTTCCCCTCAGTTTTAAACGACAAGAACACAAGTGCTCAATTTCTAAAAAGGTTCTCCCTTTCTCCTCCCTCCCCCGCCCCCTAACTCTTGATTATAGATAGCCATGCGAATTTACCTCAGACTCTCATGATATATACATTAATATAGCATTATGATTATGAGTGTTTTTCGGCCAGAACAGATTAGAAACCACTGTTCCGAAACTTTTCGGAATTTCCTTTTAGTTCCAATTCCAATTCCGAAATTTTGGAATGTACTAACTCTATTCCGATGCGGAATTTTCGGCATTATAGGAATTTTCGAACGTTAATATTTTCGGATAATAATTTCGGCATTTTTGGATAAAAATTTCGGAAATCAATGTTTGAAATTTCTTGTGAATCATGATTAAGCAAACCAAAAAGGAAAAAAATTCCAGAAGAATTCCAATGTTTAACCAAAGTGTCAATCAGATGCAGAGTCTAGAAATAAATCCTTACATTTCCAGTCTCAATGTGGATATTAAAAAGTATGGTAATAAAGAAGACCGGAATTTTTTGGAATTTATCGTCAATGCAGAAATAGATATGAATGTTTAGAGGAAGCAACAGACTTCTATTGAGTTACTCCTTGTAATGGGGAGGAGCCACATCAGCCTTTAAGTGATGATCTTTAGCTTTGGTAACCAATGCCACCTTCTTGCTTGTAGCTATATTCGCGGCTACTGCAATTTGTCCTTTCCAGTTTGTTCCACGAATCAGCTCCGCCACGAAAAGCAATTCCTCGTACTACTTCACAAATATGCTGTCCATTTCTAGCAGGTTCTTCTTGTGCAAGGCAATCTCTTCTGCCACCTTCTCACTAGCTTTTCCCCTCAGTTTCAAACGACAAGAACACAAGTGCTCAATTTCTAAAAAGGTTCTCCCCTTCTCCTCCCCTCCCCCGCCCCCTAACTCTTGATTATAGATAGCCATGCGAATTTACCTCAGACTCTCATGATATATACACTAATATAGCATTATGATTAGGAGTGTTTTTCGGCCAGAAAGGATCGGAAACCACTCGTCCGAAACTTTTCGGTATTTCCTTTTAGTTCCGATTTCCAATTCCGAAATTTTGGAATGTACTAACTCTATTCCGATGCGGAATTTTCGGCATTATAGGAATTTTTGGAAGTTAATATTTTCGGATAAAAATTTCGGAAATCAATGTTTGAAATTTTCTTGTGAATCATGATTAAGCCAACCAAAAAGGAAAAAAATTCCAGAAGAATTCCAATGTTTACGTTCAAATGACATAATGTTCAAATTTAAACTAGTCCACAATAAAAACAGAAAATGAAAACTACATTTAACATAGATCCATAATACATTTAAATTCAACTCATCATTGAAGTAAGCTAATCAATACATCATGTTTCCCATCGATGTACCTAACCTTTTTGTAACCCTCTATTGTTTATATTCACATTATTAAGAAAATAGTAATAGATTAGCACCATGACAATTGATCATAAAGAAAATATGTTTACAATTAAATGCATTACCTCATACCTCAATGAGTCATATTCAAGAAATTGAGTTAGAATTAAAAGAAAATAAAAATAATACACTACGTAATTTAGATCAAATCAAAATTGGTTGCATTACAAATCTTTTTTTTCCTTCCACTAATATTTTTAAATGTATTTTTAAAATTTTCATTTTATATGTATATATAATGTTTGCCAATAATATCAAAGAAAACTTGTGCCTTTGGTTGGTTGTGACAGAACTATTAACCAATTAAAAATTGTGGGAATTCACTAAATGTTGTGCATATATAAAAACTGTGGTAATTCACTAAATGTTGAGCATATAAATTAAATATATTGATTGTTGTCTAAACTTTTGTATGATTAATTCAAAATATTTCGGATTCAATCGGAATTTTCTAATTGGAATGCATTTCAAATATTCGGAATTTTTGAAAATCGGAATACATTATGAATATATCGGAATTATCGGATCGGAATGAGTTTGGAACATTTGGATTTGGAAATTTCAGAAGTTCCATGTACATTTCCGAATCCGAATCCTTTTTTTTTTGGAAATTTTGGATTTT
Organism: Prunus fruticosa; assembly: GCA_018703695.1. Taxonomy (NCBI): domain Eukaryota; kingdom Viridiplantae; phylum Streptophyta; class Magnoliopsida; order Rosales; family Rosaceae; genus Prunus; species Prunus fruticosa. The sequence goes on from CM031921.1 coordinate 19,647,579, forward strand.
TGCGTTTCCGAATTCTTCGATTTGTCGGAGTCTGATTTTTTTGGAAATCTTCAAACGAAATTGGATTTTCCAATCCAATTTGCACCCCTAATTATGATTTTCTGGTTTTTTGTTCCTACCAGAAAATCAGAAAATCACAAAGATATGAAAGAACACAAGTGCTCAATAACTAAAAACCCAAAGATTTGGGACCAAAAGCGATTAGCGGTGCCCAATTCAATTTCTGAATAGTAGTCGCATCAAAAAGAAAAAGTAACTAAAAGATAAACTGTGTCTCGGTCTTGAAATTGAAAGAGAAATTGCCATGATCTACATATCCATACCTCAAATGTGCTTCGGTATTGAAAGCAGTGATGTTGGTGTGGCTTAAGATTGGTCCTCTGAACTTCCTCTCCCTTTGTTCTACAACCCTCACATCTCCCTCATCTCTCTTTCCTTTCATCCCGCCCCCTCTCTTGACTCGTTTCTCCTTTCCCACAAAATCTTAAATCCAAATGTCCTCTATCCCCTTGTTAGTATAACCTAAAAATTAAGGCGCAGAGATCTTAGATCTGTTAAATGAAGCAAAAAAGGAACAATTGCTAAGAACTGAACCAAATTTAATAAGTAAGGAGAGATGAGTAACAAATTTAATTTAAACGACAATAATCTCTTGCTTGGGTCCTGCTTGCTGAGAGAGTGGATGAACTGAAGCAATTGAATTTTACAAGAAGGTAAAGTTGAGGAGAAGAAGAATGAGAGCTGAAGTTAAGAAGAATGAGGCGGAAGTGAAGTGTAGAGGATTTATGGGCCAAAACCAATTTTGAAATTTGTTTGGTATGGGCTAATCTCATTTATATAGCCCAAGCTCTCCATGTGGGTAGGGCTCGTCAATGGGCCGGGCCGGGCTAGCTCGGCCCAAATTTCATGGGCTTGGGCCGGGCCGGATCGGGCTTTAAGGAGGAGAGAGAAAATATCGGGCCGGGCCGAGCTTTTTAAGAAAATTCAAAGCCCAAGCCCATCTCATGAGTCGGGCTTGAAAAAGCCCATCGGGCTGGGCCGGGCCAAAATGGGCCTAAAAAATAATAAGTGTAAAAAAAAATAAAAAAATTTATAAGGATGGTATTAATAAATATGCAAATATTTGGTGATGTGTTAAAGAAAAGTATGATTATATTTGGTGGTATGATTATGTTTGGTGATATGATATGTTGTTTGTTTTATTTATATATATATATATAATAGTTGTATTAATAAATGACACAAATTAATGTGCTAATCATCCAATTATAAATTAGAATGAGTAGAATTCAATGGAAACAAACACAATTTTTATAACAAGTAACACAAAAAAAAAAATAAAGATGAGGATTTGTCATTCAAGTGATATAATCCTAATCCTAAACCTTTATTTATACATAATTATATATGTATGCGGGCTTAACGGGCCGGGTTTTTGTGGGCGGGCCTGGCCGGGTTTTCATGGGCTTAATCGGGCCGGGCCTATGGGCCGGGCCGGGCTTCAAACATCCAAGCCCAAGCCCGGCCCAAACCCAAGCGGGCCGGGCCCTCTCAAAGCCCATATCGGGCGGGCCAGGCTTTTTTTCAATGGGTCGGGCGGGCCCCCTAAGGCCAAAAATACCAGAAAATCACAAGACTTTGGGATTTACCTAGACTCTAAGGATATATACACTAATACAGCGTTATGATTTTATGGTTCTTTGTTCTTACCAAAAAATCAGAAAATCACAAAGATATGAAAGAACACAAGTGCTCAATTTCTGAAAAGGTTCTCCCCTTCTCCTCCCCTCCCCAGCCCCTAACTCTTGATTATAGATATCCATGTGAATTTACCTCAGACTCTCATGATATATACACTAATATAGCATTATGATTAGGAGTGTTTTTCGGCCGGAACGGTTCGGAAACCACTGTTCCAAAACTTTTCGGAATTTCCTTTTAGTTCCGATTCCAATTCCGAAATTTCGGAATGTATTAACTCTAATCCGATGCAGAATTTTCGGCATTATAGGAATTTTCGGAAGTTAATATTTTCGGATAATAATTTCGGCATTTTTGGATAAAAATTTCGGAAATCAATGTGAAGCCAAAGATAGGAGACTACTTGGTGTGAATCCAAACCCCTGGAGTGATTCCAGACCTATCTCTTTTGTTCTATTTCCAATTTCCTTTGTTTTCACTTCCACTAAACGACCTAAATACTCAATTCACCCATATCTTACAGGCTACATCACATATTATAGGCTAGCCATCGTCCTTTTAATTTAAAGCTAGCCATCATCCTTTTAATTCTAAGCTAGTAAGCAAGTTTATTACTATTATTGGCAATACTAACATATGAACTCTAAATCACAATATGAGACATATACCAAAATGACTCACTAAAAAAGATAGTTTATGCACACATATCAACACCAACAAAAAGTGTAAATTTATGGTTTTTACTCAATTATTCGAAAATAACAAAACATAAGTGCTCAATCCAATTTCTGAAAAAAGTTGTCTCATCAAAAGAAAAACATAACTATTATTCGGCCCCCCAAACATGCAATCTTAGTTCCGCCTCTGCCAATGCTGATTGGGATTAAACATGAGTTCATAGTGCACCCATTTAGCCATTTAGCTAAGAAGATGGGCCAAGATTATTCATGAATTGATTATTCATGGGCTTCAATACACCCCTACAAAAATTTACTTCAATACACTTACCCTAAAAAAATTTACTTTTACTTTCCTATAAGCATATTATAGGCTAGTCATCATCTTTTAGTTATAAACTAGTAAGCAGGTCTGGCAATACTAACCTATGGACTTTAAGTCTCAAATTACGCTGGTCTCTACATTACAATATGAGACATATACCAAAATGACTCACTAAAAAAGAGAGTTTATACACACATATCAAAAAAGAAATGTGTTTAAATAAACAGTTTTTACTCAATTATCATAAAATAAAAAAACATAAGTGCTCCATCCAATTTCTAAAACATAACTATTATTCGGCCCTCCAACATGCAATCCTAGTTCCGCTATTGCCAATGGTGTTTGGGATTAAATATGGGTTCATAGTGTATGCAATTTAGCTAAGTAGATTGATTATTCATAAGCTTCAATACACTTACCCTAAAAATATTTATTTTTACATTCCTATAAATATATTATAGGCTAAGCATCATCTTTTTAATTATAAATTAGTAAGCAGGTTTACTACTATTACTGGTATATATCAAAATCACAATATGAGGCATATATCAAAATGACTCACTAAAAGTTTATAGCTTTGTAGCTGGTGACACTTCCCTGCCAGAGTCGGGAGATTAATAGGATGTGGAACAGTTTAGAGGAAAAGATGAGTAAATTTGGATATAGACCCAACACAGGCTCTGTGCTTGATAATCTTTTCTGGAAATAAACCCTTTCTATAAATTATATGTATTCTGAAAAGTACAATAAGATAACAATAACAATGAATAATTATGTTTATCTTCAGCGTTTATTGTCTTAATTAAAACAATAATGCTAGGCACACTAAATTTGGTCCGAATGATATAAAAAATGACATGTCATTAATTTTAAATTAATTAAATTGCCACATGTGTTAGGTAGAATTATTTTCTATATCATAATAATGAGAGAAAAAATACAGAGTGTAACCTAAAAACCCAAAATTAATTGTGTTATCAAACCGCCACAGCACCACCGTATTCCTAGTCGGTGTCAGAGCTCCTACCTATTTTATTCCAAGTTCCCAGTCTTTGATTAAGGGATTTTTGTAAATATTTGCATAGTTAGTTTTATATTAATTCTTAAGACTTTTCGTTGTGTAGAGAATTTATGTTAAGATTTTGCAACCCGATTAAGTTAGGTATTAGTATAGGTGTATCAATTATATAACAAAATTTTCTATTTCTATTGAAATTGTACCGTACTTCAAAAAATACTTTATAATTTTTTAAAAATTAATATATATTATATCTTTGATATATATTCTATTTTGATCAATCTTCCAATCAAACCATAGGATCTAAAATAGATCACTCAAAATTGGCACATTCCTAAAAATGTGAAAAGGGATTTTATTAATTTAATTGGGTTAAAAAGTTTATATAGTGATAATAATTTAGAAGATTATAAAACACATTTGAAACTTAATCAATTAGTTTCAATGAAGTCGTCTTTAATGTTAGATATGATTTCCCCACTCCCATTTTCTCCACTTACACTCCATTTTACTTTTTAATACTTTTTAATCAATTTTGTTCCTTCTCTTTCCTATTCTACCTTTACTCTACATTAATTTCTTTTTATTTCACTTTTATATTAGTTATTTTTCTTTATACTTAGTTTTCCAACTTGCACTCCATTTTCAGTATTTTTTTTTCCTTTAATCGAGTAAGAAATTAAGTTTTTTTTCCCTTTAATACTGAAAATGGAGTGTAAGTTAAAAAAATTAAGTATAAAGAAAAAGAAATAATATAAAAGTGAAGTAAAAAAGAAATTAATGTAGGGTAAGGATAGAATAGAAAAGAGAAAGAACAAAATTGATTAACAAGTATTAAAAAGCAAAAGGGAGTCTAAGTGGAGAAAATGGGAGTGGGGAAATCAACTCCCAAAAATAAATGTATTTTTATTATAAGAGATGGACTCCACCTTTATTAGAGAGTTAGAGATGAACTCCACCTTTATTAAAGAATTAGAGAGGTGGTACACAATTTGGTATACCTAACATTGTTCAAAGAAATAAGAATGTCAATAACGTATAAAGAAAATCCCTATTTTTTTTTTTGTTTATATTGAGAGGAAAGACACGTTGAGGTTTGATTCTGGATGCCAAACAGGAGAAAGAGAAAGGGCCACAACCACTGTGGTAACCCAGCTCGACATCCCTAGTTTTTACTTAGGGGCGGTATCGAAATGGAAAGGTTAAAAAAGTCATGGAAGGTTGGGTGTTAAAGACAAAGTGAGGAAGAGAAAGATGAATGAAGAATGGGCCGCACATTGCACTGCAAGCCTGTCTTTTTGTTTATGTTTTGTTTTGTTGGTAAGGGGTGGATTAGGATTATATAGCCTTATTTAGTGTGTATTTAATGTATTTAATAATTATTTTCCATTTTTACTTTTGATGTTATGTTTTTCTTTGATGTTACAACATTTTCAGAAATTGGATTGAGCACTTATGTTTTTTTATTTTCCGATAATTGAGTTAAAACTTTTTATTTACACATATTTGTTTTTTTTTTATATTTGTGCATAAAGTATCTTTTTTAGTGAGTCATTTTGGTATGTCTCATATTGTGAGACCATAGTAATATGAGACTTAGAGTCCATAGGTTAGTATTGCCAGTAGTAGTAATAAACCTACTTACTAATTTATAATTAAAAGGATGATGGCTAGCCTATAATATGTTTACAGGAAAGTAAAAATAAATTTTTCTAGGGTAAGTGTATTGAAGCAAATGAATAAACTTGGTCATCTTCTTAGCTAAATGGGTACACTATGAACCCATGTTTAATCCCAAACATCATTGGCAGGGGCGGAGCTAGGGTTGCATGTTTGGGGGAGCCGAATAACAGTTATGTTTTTCCTTTTGATGTGATAATCTATTTCAGAAATTGGATTAAGGATTTATTTTTTTTATTTTCCGATAATTGGGTAAAAATTGTTTATTTAATCACATTTCTTTTTTGATTTGTGTGCATAAGCTATCTTTTTTAGTGAGTCATTTTGTTATATGTCTTATATTGTGATGTGGAGAGAAAATAATATGAGACTTAGACTTAGTTTGGTATTGCTTTGTTTTAAAAAAAACTTTCTCCTGTGCCTGTGAAAATAAAGTCTGAAAGTGAAGCAGCAAAGTGTTTGGTAATTTATATTTGTAAAAGTGCTGTGAGTATAAAAAGCAGTCCTATAATGTTTGGTAAACTTTTTTATAGAAGTGCTCTGAGAGTGTACAATGACAATAAATGGCACCATGATGAATTTTTTTTAAAAACCTAAAATGATCATAAAAAATAAAAAATGTATAGTTTTTTCTCCTTTTTTTCAGTTACAATAGTTTTTTCTCCCTTTTGTTTCTTCCTTCCAGGCCCCATTCCCTTTTTTTTTTCTTTCTCTTTCTCTTTTCTTCTTCCTTCACGGGCCCCAATTTTTTTCCTCTGTTTCTTCCTTTCTTCTTCCTTTCAGGCTCCATTCCCCCTTTTTTCTTCTTTTCTCCCTCTGCTTTCTCTTTTCTTCTTCCTTCACGGGCCCCAATTTTTTTTTCCTCTCCCTCTTCTCTCCTTCCCACCCCCCCCCCCCTGTTTTTTTTTCTTTCGTCATCTTCCTCATCCAAAATATTCAAGACAAAACTTGTTTTTGTTGTGATTTCATACAAATTCGTGTTTGTGGAAGTATATCTATATATACGCCATGAAGTAGAGCATCTGCAATTTTGATTTTGCTTTCTCTCCCTAGTTCTCTATCCTTGTCTCTCTCTCCCTTCCGATCTCTCTTTATTTTCCCCATCAAAGTTGCATATCTTCATTCCCTTCCAAGTTAAGGATCTTCTAGGTTTGTAAAATATGAAGCTGGGTTGGTGGGGTTTTGGGTTGAGTTGGTAGCTTTGAGGGATTGAGGAAGAGAAAAAGTTGCAGAGAGAGGATGAGGTGAGCAAGTTGCAGAGAGAACAAAACAACTACAAAAAAATCCAAGAGGAACAACTACTGAGAGGCTCGAACCTGGATAACGAGGATAAAAGCCTGTAATTGTTTGAAACAAATAAGGGCAATATGGGTAATATGAAAATTTCATTAAACCCTCCGCATGCTTCTCCGCGCAGCAGTTTTTAGAAGCAGGTTGTGAGCTGCTTCTGTTTTTTAGCTTTGAATGACAGCAACTTATAAAATAAGCAGGTTGAATTGGTTTTACCAAACACTCAAATCTTCAAAACTTCTTTTCAAAGCTGCTTTTTTTTTAAAGTTAAGCAATACCAAACTAAGCCTCAGAGTCCATAGGTTAGTATTGCCAGTAATAAAGCTGCTTACTAGTTTATAACTAAAAGAATGATGATTAGCCTATAATATGCTTATAGGAAAAGTAAACATAATTTTTTTTAGGGTAAGTGTATTGAAGTCCATGAATAATATTGGCCCATCTTCTTAGCTAAATGGCTAAATGGGTGCATTATGAACCCATGTTTAATCACAATCACCATTAGCATCTTCTTAGCTAAATGGCTAAATGGGTGCACTATGAATTCATGTTTAATCCCAATCATCATTGGTAAAGGCGGAACTAGGATTGCATGTTTGGGGGGCTGAATAATAGTTATGTTTTCTTTTGAGAAGATTTTTTCAAAAATTGGATTGAGCACTTGTGTTTTGTTATTTTCGAATAATTGAGTAAAAACTGTTTATTTGCACAATTTTTTTTTGATATGTGTGCATAAACTATCTTTTTTAGTGAGTCATTTTGGTATATGTCTCATATTGTGATTTAGAGTCCATAGGTTAGTATTGTCAATAATAGTAATAAACTTGCTTACTAGCTTCAAATTAAAAGGATGATGGCTAGCCTATAATATGCTTATAGAAAAGTGAAAATATTTTTTTTTAGGGTAAGTGTATTGAAGCCCATGAATAATCAATCCATGAATAAACTTGGCCCATATTCTTAGCTAAATGGCTAAATCGGTACACTATAAATCCATGTTTAACGTCAAACACCATTGCACCTTCTTAGCTAAATAGCTGAATGGGTGTACTATGAACCCATGTTTAACGAAGCATTTTTGTTTTCTAGTCTTTTTGGCCTCCCCTCTCTCTACATATATATACATATAAACTTCAATCATCGGTTGTGAATCCCTATAAATCAAATTTGCGGCTGTAGCACCAACAACACTGCTTTCAAGACCGAAGTAAATTGTTTTCTACTTTTTCATATTTGAGGTATGGATTTTTCATTTTTACTGTAGACAATTACTGAGAGTAGAGATCTCTTTGTTCTACATTCATTTGCCTCCATGACTTTATTGAAAGTCCGAATAAATACCTTTTGGTTATGTCTTATATAACACAATTGTATAGTGTCATCAAAGAAAAACAACATAGTCACAAGACAACTATGATGTCTCAGTTCTAAAGATTAGTTTGCACCATTGCAATTTATGAGTTTTAGTTTGACCTGTGAGTAAAAACTTCCATTCTAGAACTCATTTCTTTGATCGCATTCAATGTACTTGTTCTGCTACAAGAACATACACACATATCTTGGTGTCACCACACTTAATGACTTCAGACCTCGTCTTCCTCTATATTTAGAGAAGATATTATGTGTACTAGTTTTGGCGAAAGATCAATACCCAATTGATATTCCTATAACCAGGAACATTTTAGGATATGAATAGGAACAATGATAAGTCTTGATGTATGCAATCTTATTACATAGTTCTCATGTCCATTTTCATATTCCTAAGACTATAGTTGTTTTATTGTTATGATAGTAGACCAAATATATGAGTAGACCAATCAATGAGCTAAAACAATGCGTACATATCCATTTTGATGCCTAAATTTAGTGGAAATAAAAGTTCACACTTACAATCAACCACCAATATTCAACAGCTTTACAAAACGCATGCATATGGAATTGAACCCAAAAAAAAACATGGATGGTCTGATGACTAGGCAACTATTACTATATAAATTGTTGCACAAAACACACAAATTTTAAGCCAACCTACTTCCATAATCTTCAAAATATCATAAGGAAATCCTAAGTAGCTATGTTAGTTATGTTTATTGATATGTTTTGGTTGCAAGGCACTTGTCATATTATTTAAATTGTATGTTATCTCTATTTTTGAAATAGGTACACTATGAACCCATGTTTAATGTCAAAAACCATTGCATCTTCTTAGCTAAATGGCTGAATAAGTGTACTATGAACCTGTGGCGGATCCACCATGGGGTCAATGGGGTCAGACGACCCCATGGCAGACCTGGAAATGGCTTAGAGGTCCCTTGTTTGCCTTGGCAGCCATGGGAGATGACCCCATGGAGAAGAAGATATGCAAGCTGTGAGGGAGAAGAAAGAGGGAGGAAGAGAAGAGAGAAAGAGAGAGAGAGAGGGAGGAAGAAGAAGAAGAAGACAGTGATTGAGAGGGAGAAGAAAGAGAGAGGAAGAGGAGAGAGAGAGAGGGAGGAAGAAGACTGTGATTGAGATGGATTTCGACCAAAAAAAAAAGGAGAAGAAGGCACTGCAAACACAAATAATAATAAAAAGGGAAGAGATGGTTTTTTAAAAATATTTTTATAATTACGTTGGATAGACATATAAATATTAAAAGTATACATAAATAGGTTAAAGATATCACTTACTATAGTGGCTTCTGAATTGTAAAATTCTTTTTGGTCAAGGGTTCAACACCCATTGTGCTTTTTTTGTTGTAAAATTCTAGATATTTTATTATTTGGGTTATTATATATATATATGGGCTTGATTTATGGAATGATGTTTTTGTTAATTGGAATAAGTTTGACGTGTTTTTAATTTTTTTAGCATTGGTTTTATCTTAAAAAATTCAAAACTTTAACACTATGACCCATGGGGTAACACTCTGGATCCGCCACTGCTCATGAACCCATGTTTAACTAGCTTTTTTGTTTTCTAGTCTTTTTTGGCCTCCTCTCTCTACATATATATACATATAAACTTCAATCCTAGGTTATGAATCCATATAAATCAAATTTGCGGCTGTAACGCCAACAACACTGCTTTCAAGACCGAAGTAAATTGTTTTCTACTTTTTCACATTTGATGTATGAATTTTTCATTTTTACTGCAACCATTAGAAGTAAAGATCCCTTGTTCTAAATTCATTTGCCTCCATGACTTTATTGATAGTCCCAATAAACGCCTTTTGGTTATGTCTTCTATAACACAACTGTATAGTGTCATCAAAGACAAACAACATAGTCACAAGACAACTATGATGTCTCAGTTCTAAAGATTAGTTGCACCATTGCAATTTATAAGTTTTAGTTTGACCATCTGAGTAAAAACTTTCATTCTAAAACTCATTTCTTTATCTCATTCAATGTACTTGAAATGCTACAAGAACATACACACATATCTTGGTGTCACCACACTTAATGAGTTCAGACCTTCGTCTTTCTCTATATTTAGAGAAGATATTATGTGTACGGGTCTTGGCGGGAAGATCAATGCCCAATTGATATTCCTATGACAGGGGAACATTTTAGGATATGAATAGGGACAATGATAAAGTTCGATGTACCAATCCTTATTTCATAGTTCTCATGTCCATTTTCATATTCCCACGACCATAGTTGTTTTACTGTTATGATAGTAGACCAAATATATGGGTGGACCAATCAATGAGCTAAAACAGTGCGTACATATCCATTTTGATGCCTAAATTTAGCGGAAAAATAAAAGTTCACACTTACAATCAACCACCAATATTCAACAGCTTTACAAAACGCATGCGTATGAAATTGAACCCAAAAAAAAATTGCATGGGCTGATGACCAGGCAATTATTAATAGATAAATGGTTGCGTAAAACACACAAAGTTTAAGCCAACCTATTTCCATAATCTTCAAAATATCATAAAGAAATCCTACGTAGCTATGTTAGTTATGTTTATTGATATGTTTTGGTTGCAAGGCACTTGTCATATTATTTGAATTGTATGTTATCTCTACTTTTGAAAACACAAACACATTTACAATAAACCATATCGTGTGTCTGTGCGGATGTGTTCATTGCAACATGGTTCTTTTTACAATCATGTAACACAAGGCGAGACCCATGTTTAGGCTCGGTCGGGCCCGATTGGCCCAACCCGTTCTAAGGTAGGGCTTGGGTGAAGGATTTGAAATCTTGGGCTGGTCTATAAAGTATCTAGATTGGAAAATAAAAAAGCATTTGTGAGATAGGCCCTTATAACTCTTATAATCTAGACATAAACTCACCTATTTATTAACTTATATGAAAAACCTAAATTTGAATGTACGTTAATAATTGTCCTAGTATTATAAAATATTTACAGATTATGCCATCTATCTTACTTGTCAAATCCCTTATTTTAGCATTGATTTAATTCCTTTTAATTTGGAGGGAACCTATTCAATAATAAGACGTTTCAGCCAAAAATAATCAATGACCGCACCAATATACACAAATAATAATACACCTAATACATATGTACAATAATAATAATATTATAGTCAAACAAACAATGAAAATATGCCTCATACAAATTAATCTTTTTGCTTAAAAAGTATTGATCTAGGTAATTTCCATAGGAAAATTACTGGTGATATACGCCACCAAAACATGCAAGATCTCACGATAGGTAAATAGATAGGTACATATTGGAAAAAAAAAAATAGATAGATAGATATTCATGTAGAAACAAAAAGGTACATTATTTTAATATAAAAGGTAGGTGCATAATTTATAAACTAAAGAAAGATAGGTACATTATTTACATTCATACTAGATTGTAAAAATATACGCACCTACATTCAAGTCCTTAATTTACCCAAATTATATAAGTAAATTATTCACTTATAATTTATTTGTTTTTTCGTCAGGACTTTTTTTTTATACATTAATGTAAGTGTATTCATATGTATATTAATTTACCTATATATTTAAGTACAATGATTTACTTATATTTGCAAATACAATTACAAATAGGCACATAGTAATTTTAAATTTTAAAGAATGGGTACACTAATCTATAAATGAAAATTAAATTAAAGACAATTCTTAAGAATTGGATGGAATGAAATTTGGATATTGCAAAAAAGGAAAAATCCCACGCCAAAAGAAGACAAATGAATTGTAAATGAAACAGAAAAAAAAACATTAAATGGCATAATTTGGCAAAAATAAACACTAAAGTGCACCAAATCAATTGAAAAATCAAGTTAAAAATATAATAAAAACTGCAATGAATGGGGTATTTTTGGATCCAAAAAGAATAGTAAATTAGGTGTTAAGCTTGAATAGGTAAGTTGTTGAGTCAATCCTAATCATTACACTTTACTTATAAAAGTCAGCATTTTATTTATAGAAAAGTGATCTAATGGGCTAGTAAGGAAAAATGAGTTTCACTGAAAAAAAACGAATTTTAGTATATTCTAGAACATATACTATCTTACATGAAAGACCTCTTCCAAAATTGGTTCATTCATATTCAGTAGCCCAAATTCCTTTTCTCAATCATAGTTGGATATTTTTGATGATTCAAACTCATAATCAATAGAATGTCTACGTTTTTAGAGTAAAGTATTATTTTTTCTTCCACTTCCGATGTTGGCTAAATAGCCAAAATGGTGTGTATATATATATATTTTTTGGGGCATGGGCTAAATCTAAATGATTTTTGTTTTTTGGATCATGGGCTTTTTAGGCTTTCAAGATTGTTTAGTAGCCCAAAAGGGCCTTTTGATATTTTACTAGTTTTGGAAACTTTTGTTATTTTTTCTTTTGGGTTTTTAACTAATAACGTCTTTAACTTGCCTCGAGTTTAAATTCCGCTCGTGGGTTTTTTTTAAAGGCAATTACATCCTTTTATATGCAAGTAGTTTCAATGAGCCCTCCATCGAACTTCCGTCAATTTGTCAGTTAAAATAAGGGGAAAAGTATCCTTTCAAGCTCCAAAATAACGTCCCCTTCATTAGATGATCCCCGTGTGAACCTCAACCCTCTCTTTCTCCTCCACATTACCCCATCCCCCTTGTTTGTACCATATTCTTGACCTCCACTCATCCATTGACATGTGGATCACTTAACTCCCAAATGCCTAGGCTCGACAGTAAACACGGATCGGCCACCGATGATATTGCTCAAAGGGAGCAAAAGATCGCTAGAGGCCCTAACACACTGAACTAAATCCTGTACCACTCTCTGGAACAAAATCAACCTGGAAGCAGCCGCCGAAAATATAAAGACTCGTGTCAGGCTGACATAGGAAGCTTTCTAGGAGGGTCCCAACATCGAAAGTGAGTTTAACAGCATAAATGCCCTCTATAAATAGGCTCTTCACTACAATCCTAAGACTTTTCAATTCTTAACTTTATACTTCTATATGGTCAGAGTAAGAGCTCATAAAAGATCTTACTTAGTATCTGAGGGTCTTAGGCTGGTTTAAGTCTCCATATAGACCCCATGAGATTCGCTTATCTTACATGTCAGGATCGAGACATCTAAATAGGGCGGGAGGGATCTCCTCTCTCACTCAATTGGATCCACTCCTATCGTCCACTCCTCTGTAGTACCTCATCTCTATTCTGTTTCATTTTCAGTGCCAACACCCGTCAGCTCTCCTTCTCCTCCAACATACTCTCTCAGCCACCGCTGAGAAAATTCACACTCCCAAAACCCCCACCCCACACCACCCTCAAAAAATTTAAACACCAAAAAAGAAAGAAATTCCATTATTGGCTCTGGCTTTTAATTACAAATGAAAGAACAACAACACAAACAAGCTCAAATAAAAAATTAAAAAAAAATCAACCCCCCATTTTAGCATGAGCTCTCTTTCATCCCTGAACCACATAACCCTCAAAGCTCACTAGCCTTATGTGGAGTTTATCGAGAATCTTACCAGGTGCAGCGTTTCTTCGTTCTTCGACAGAAGCGCAGCCATTCCGAAATCGAATTAGATCTTACAAGGTGTATAGCTCTCATCAACTGAAATCCACATAGAGAACAACAAGCTGATTTTGTTACTGTTTTTGTGAGAAAAACAAACCCCATTAGTCAAAATCAAATTTTGGATTTTGAAATAACTAAAAGATGGAAACTTTCACACATACTTGGAGCTTCACTTTCTTCTGGAATTGAATGTTTATTGAATGAGGTTGCCATCTAAAACTGAATATACAAGGTTGCCATGATAAAACACCCATATACCCCTCACAACAAGAGCATGTGCCGTCAGACGGTAAAAAACTCGACAGATTCCTTACGGAGGACTCAATTGGGAACTACCTGATGTAATTGCCAAAAAAAAGTTCACATACCCAATTGCAACTAGGGCAAAGTTCAGGGACATCTCAGTTAAAAACCCCTTTCCTTTTTAATTTCCTTTGGATTCCTAGGTTTTGTAGGAGTATTCTACCCACTTTAGCCTATGACTAGGCATTATATTATCATTATTGAATTCAATAACGAAATTTTTCTCATATTTAGTGGATTTTGTGCTTTGTCACGCCATTTGCATTGCCTCTGCGTTGTCACGCCATGTAGGTTGTCTAACCATAACATACCATATTCTTCACATATAGAGTGGCCAACTAGTTAGAAAAGCCTAAGAAAATAAGGAAAGCATCACATAGCGCACGATCTAAGTGCTAGATGCTATCAACAGGCGATGGGAAAGTAACATCCCCTACATGGGTGTTGAGCCATGGGTGCCCCTGCTATGTAGACAGAAAAAAAAAACAATCGGTAAGCGATAATGCTAGTGACATAGCGCCACAATTTAAAACACTCATGGCTCATGATTAAAATAAAGTTACAAGTGATTTATTCCTAAATCAAACATTCAAGATTGGTTATTTCATTTACCTCCTTGTTTAATCAAATTATTTACCTAGAAGTGTATTGACTAGATCAAAGAAGAGGAATAGCTTATGGCTTCGGAAAGCCGCTTTCTTAAGTGGTAAGGCTGTTTTGTTTTTCAATCAAAACACTTAGGACGAGTTTCGTATTGCTTCTTAAAACAGTAACGTCGTCACTTTGCTTTGAGAGAAATGGGGGAGAGGGAAGATGTTTAGACGTTTGGTAAAGTTTTTGTTCAAAGTGTTGTTGGTATGGATTCCCTTTTATAATCAAAAGTTAATTGCCGCATAATCATTAAAATCGAACGTCTCTTAAAATCCGGATTTTATGCATAATATTCAGAAAAATGAAAGCACCAACTGCCCTGCTTTCCTGTTCAGCTTTTCTACGTAATTTTAATAATAAGTGATTTTCTCATAGTTACCAAACGGGTTGGGCTTTCCAAAATTTTTTTCGAAGTCAAGCTTCTCACCCCAAATAAGCAATACAAAACAAGCACTTACTCTTATTATTATTATTTTTAATATTTTTAATTTATAATTGTAACAACAATTAAAAAACAAAATCCCAACTAGGGTCTTTTCAAAATTGGTAAGGTTCATACAATGTGTGTAGCCCCACCCAATGTTTAAATCCCCTACCAGGATCATCGTTGCTACCGATTGTAGTTTCCCACATAAATCCATATGGAAGCTGAGGTGTCCACGTAGTTCTTTTGGCTCAAAGGTTGTGACGTACCATCGTTTGTGGTGAGGGTAGCACATTCTCCTCTAAAATTTTATTTTATATAAAATAAAAATAAAACGTTAAGAGAAAAAAATGAAGAGTAGTTACGCTTGCACTTCAAGGTTCTATGTTCGAGTTCCCCCTCTTCTCAATCGCTTATAAAAAAATGAAGAGTACATGTGCATGGCGTTTCTTGTTACTATATATATTTTGATTTTCACAATTTATGTTTGGGGATGCCCACAGAAAATAATCAGAAAAAACAAAAGTTCAGTCTCTAGGCTAATTTAAACTAAAACCTTTGAAATCATAAATAGATATGAAGAAATGGGATGGGATAAAGAAAATGATTTCATTTTATGGAATATTGAGAGAGATGAGCCCAAATACATCAGTCCATGTATGTGTTTTGCTTTGTATGCGTATGACTCTCACACGGCCGCACTAGAACCACCATGAGGTATTGCTATTTGCTACTTTATTGTCAAATTGCATAAATGGTCCCTATAATTTATCCTGATTTTCAATGGTCCTTTTACCTTTTACATTTTCAAATTTGTCCTTATAATTTCATTCCATTGGCACTGTCCGCACTGTCATCTACCGGCAAACGACCGGTGACTTCCAGTTGCAAAAATGATAGGTTTTTTCGTTTTCATGATGTTCAAAAGCTTGGTGGGAAACTGGACTTAATTCATAAACCTAGGTCAAATAATTCCTTTCATTTGGGGTGGGTTTACCTAATTGAAATCATTCGGAGTTAATTGGGGGTTACCAAATTAAATAGAAGATTACCTAATTAGGTTGATGATTGATTGACTCACTAAGATTCTCAATTGATGGAGGAGTTACCTAATTAAATTAGGTATTGGTCTATGCTATCCGTGATTTAGGGATTTGATTTAAAATCAAATAAATCTCATCTGTACGTCAAATCTCGCCAAATTGCGGAAGGAATAAGTTTGGTTTCACGTACGGAATTATTCCGTAAACCCTAGCTCCGGAGATTCCTATAAATACCTAGCACACACGAGGGTGAAGGTACGTCTAAGGCTTTCATCGAAACTCTGCAGAAATTATCTCTGAGAAACCCTAGCCACCTCCTCTCTCCCCCTTCCAATAAGGCTCGTGATCCTTTTTTCCCTTAAACACATATAAAAACCTGTACCCTATTTAGCTATTGATTTTCTGCCCTAAATCAATTGAAATGATTTAGGTATCGAGGGCTTTTGGCCAACACCCTTCGTGTGTGGTCCTCTTTCCCCATTTGCCTGGAGGAGAGAGGGGGAAGAAGACGAAGGAATCTTTAGGCGATATTCCGTAGCAAAGGAGAATTTAGCTCCGACAAACTGGTGCTTTCATTGGGAGAGCACGAGTTATACTCAACGCGTGCTCAAGAATCGTTCCTCCTATTTTCCAATCCACCGAAGCCTTCCAAACAACCATGGTTGGAAGCAAGATGATGAGAGGCAAAGCCGCGGCCATGGCTCCACCCGCCGACGCCCAAAGCCATTCTACCCATGATCCCGGGTAACATGGTGGCGCCACCACCTCCACCACCGCGCCGGTCACCGCAACCGCCCAACCCCCTGGGAGGATTTGGCCATCCTTGGTGGCACGACCGTCGAACATGGTGGAACCTCCCACCAAGTGGACTCAGTGCACCACCGCTGACTTAGGCCCGGTCTTCTGGAGCAACTTCATCCGTTCCTCCATGGCATCATACTCTACGCACCTCCCGCGTACGCCTTCCATGAAACCTCAGCCGTATGCGTTGGGTCCACACCCTTCTCTTCCCGATCCACGAAGTCACAAGTAGACCTTAATGAAAAGAGTAACGAGCTAGCTAAGAGAGTTGACCAGCCCTCGACCATATAAGCTGAGCTCAAAAGCTTTGGCTCGGACCACCTGGGCGAAGAGAAGGATGATTGAGACTGCCGCCACAACAGGAGGATGACGGGCGCGAGGAGGATATCAGCAGGCGTCGAGTAGACAAGGAGAGGGAAGCAAGTGATCACGAGCTCGCCAACATGCACAGCATCCGCAATGCCACTTTCAGAGCATCGTGAGGAAAGGAGGGCCGACGACTTTACGCTCGTGACCACCTAGGCCCCGGAGAGGAGTGTTCAAAGGGATAGGCCCCAGGGAGGTCACTCGTCAGGAACATTCTTCAAAGGCAGGCTCCCAGGTGCAGGCGACCACCCTCACCTGAGACGGGGCATCAAGGACGCTCCTCACCGCTCAATGACGGCAATCTCGTGGTCAAGCTGCCGAGAAAAATCACTCGGCCAAAGCGCAGGTCCACCAACACGCCGCCTAGGCAACACAACCAGAGCTGGAACCTTGCGAGATGAATGAGGAGGCTGTACGACCTGCCCGATGGCGAGTTCGGACGTGTAACCGAGGAATGCGTGCGGGACGTCAAGAAGCTTGTGAGTGACCAATGGAGCTCGCCAGCCGGCGGGGACTTCAAAGATGCCTACGCAAGGAGATGGACCAGCTTAACTCACGCCTTTCACGTTTCGAAATCTCAGTAGGCGGCTCCCCCCGAAGCGGTCTCGACGCCTGGGTTTACGCCTCAGGGAGCTCGACTCAAAAGCCACCTAAGCACTTCAAACATGATCCTCCAAGGCCGACGACGCATTGATGTGAAAGGTGTTTGTGATGACCTCAGGAGCAGCTGAGGATTGTCCCACCTGACCATCTGGTGCGACCAGGTTCAACCAGGTGGCAACACTGGGCGAAGAACACACGTATGCTGACTCGGGAAGATCAAGAGAACCCCTACCACTGCTCCAATGGGCACCAGAAATCCCAACAATCCCTTCTGAGATCACATCAAGAGATTCAAAGAGAAAAGGCCAACATCGTAGGATGTGACGAATCGCGTTTTGCCTCTGCTTAAAGAAAGGCCTCGAATGACACGCATACGCGACGAACACTCCCTTGAAACGAAACACTTTGCAGAGGTTTCAACGGCGGAGCGATATGCGCTCGGGATGATCAATCGATCGCAAAGAGGTCTCTAAGCAGGAAGATTACCACCAGCGGGTATGCGAAAGAACGACGGGTTCAACAGGGAAACAAGGACAAAGCGCAGTGTCGCACCTAAAGAGAATTGTGACATGACGGAGAATAGTTACACCAATTCTCCAAATCCCGCTTACGAACTCTACCCAATGAGGACAAACCTTGGTAGAAGCCCCTTTCACATGAAAGGTCAAAGAGGAATACCAAAAAAATCCTGTGCCTTCCACGGGATCAGGACACACAACGATAACTCGCTCTTGCTCAAAACGCATTGTTCGATAGGTGTTACTCTATCTATTTTCTTGCCAGTGCATGAACCATATTTATAGAGGAATGCGAGCACCAGAAGTCGTCCACAGAAGAACTGGATGAAAAGACACTTATTACTACTACTTAGACTTACAAGTAATCCTAGGAAAAAATTTAAATGAGGTGTGTTTAGAGTTTGTTTTGAGTACAACTACAAAAAGGAAAACATAGAGCAAGTGATTGAAAACTTCTGAAAGGGAATGCAAAATACCAAATAACCAAATATGCTGTTTAGAAAATGTAGAGACGAAAGGAGACACTAGGGTTTCAACTTCACCATGACAATCCAATTTCAAGAACAATTTAACAATCACCTAATTGATTAGAATTTCTGGAAGTCTGTTCTTTCTTATGTATGATTATCTGATACTGGTGTTTTGTTTTATCAGTCTTCAGAAACACAACTTAGCTATGGTGTTTAGTCTAGGCTATGATTCTGAATCCATTAAGCTTAGAAGCACACAAAAGAACCAAGTAAAAACATTAACCCTTTATTTGCCTAAATGCATTACCCACTCATTCACTTATCGGTTGAAGAGTCATACGGTGTTTACGTAAACTTCAACTAGATAACCCAAGGATGCATGTGTTCATAGTGGCCATTTATTTAACATGCCATAAATGATTCAACTAATACAAGTGAATGAAACCAGAAAAAATTAGGAGTAATCAACAAAGGATAAAATTAACTTGAAACATGAAATTGTCTTTGTAAGGTTCATTGAAACCCTAGCTATGGAAATGAGCTGATAATGGGAATTAAAAGAGACGAAAATGAGAAAACATAATGAATGCAATATGAGTAACCATTTTGAAGTTCTTCTCCAAGTGCTTCTCCACCTCTAATGCTTCTCCAAATGCTTCCATATCTAGTAAAGGATGTATGACCCCAAGGAGATGATCTGGGATGAGTTTGGGTGAGTTGTATAGTGGAGAAAGAGGAATTTAGTGGGAAATGGGAAGGAAGGTTTGGTTGGAGCTCTTTGGTGATTTGAGGCATTTGGAGTGTTGGGTTGATTTCTGGAGTGTTTAGGTTTGTGGGAGTGTTTGAGGGATGGCCTGAGTGAAACTGGTGGGGTTGTGAATCCCAGGGTATTTTGTGTCTGACTCTTGAATGAAGTGGTATTTATATGAGAAGAAGGATGGAGAAATTTGAATCCCAGATGGCAGTGACCTAACACACTTACATTAGATAATCAGAAATGGTTACTCCACTAAATCCAATAGAAACCCTAGCTCATCCTCATGTCAAGGATGACCCAACTTCCATTCAGGCCTAGCTCATCCTCATGCCTACATGACCAAATCTTCCATTCCGAAAACCATAGCTTCATGCCTAGCTCACCATGACTAAGCATGCAATGAGCTCATCTTCCCGGAGGATGAACGGACTTCCCTGGGCTTACAAATTCCAAGGCTGAATCAAATAATGACTTTAGATGTCCATTGTGAAGTTCGAGATGTTACTGATCCAACCACACAAGTCTGGCCCAATCCAAGCTCCGATGAAGAAGTAAGTCCGATTCGAATTTATTCCTTACTCTCAGTTTTGTCATTTTTTGTCCCATTTTGCTTCAAATGCCTCAAAGTGGTACCTAGAGCTAAATGACCGAATAACAAACACAAAATGGATTAAAAGCACAAGTCTTATTTAAAAACATACCAAACAATAGTGGGTAGAGTGTTACAAAATGATACATAAATATGTATTGATCAATACCCCAAACCTATTTGCTGGTCCTCTAGCAAAACTAAAACTTAAACACCACAAAACAACACACAAAACGAAACTTATTACACCATGTTCGATAGATGACAAGATTGCATTGAGCATATGCAATAAGCCTTTAAACCTCAGGTGTCCCTAGAGAAGGAGTCGTGTCTCCTAAGGGTTACAATGATCGACTCCACAAACATCAACAGATCCTGCTAGACAACTAATGAAAGAAACAACGAGTCACAAATCGGCGGAGTTGTCTGTTGCCGAGTCTGCTGCTCACCTCTAATTCCAACTCACAAACATTGACTGTCAGTTGAATATCACCCCTAGAATGGCATCCTGGGAGACCATGGATTGGTAAGATCAACGCATCACCTCTCCACTCATTGAGAAATCCGCTGACCCCGTCAGGGCCAGGTGTCGGCCAGATGAACAGCGACGGGCAATGGCGAGGAAGCTAAGCTAAGGGCTCAGAGAAGCAAGCCAACACGGTTCCTCCTTGTGAATCAGACGATCTGGAGGAGCGGTACGACCAGAACCCGTTCCTAGCAAACCCACAAGAGGGAAGGGGAAACTGTTCCCTATAGCAATCAAAGCATTGAGAACCAGCCAAGGAAAAATCGTCAGGAGCGTCTGAAGAAGGATGGAAACCCGAAGAGACGTGAAGCTTATACCCTTGCATCTACCAGGAAGACAGAAAAGCCCACGTCGACGCGCGTAAGCCAGCAACTGAGAGGCTGGAGGCCGACTACTACCTAAGAGAACAATAAGGACATGTTCGCATGGTCGCGTAGACATGCCTAGGAATCGACCCAAACATCACTGCCATTCGCCTCCACGTCAAGACCCTGTAGCAAGCCGAGTGAGAGAAGAGAGGGAACTTCGACCGAGGGTTCCGATATTCACCCGAGATCGACAAACTTCTAGCAACGGGCTCATTGAAGGGTTTCTTCTCTAGTGGTTGGCCAACGTTGTCTGGGCGACACAAGAAAATGGCAAATGGAGAATGCGTCGGCTACACTGACCTCGTACAAAGGATCTCCTAAAACAACTCCATTGCCGAGATCGACCAACTCATGGATTCCACTCGGCAAGTAATCCACCTTCTAGCTTTGATGGACGCATACTCGGGCTACAATCAAGTCATGATGCACGAGGATGACAAGGCGAAACTCTTTCATCATTCAAGAGGGGACTACCGTTATAAAAGTCATGCCCTTTTGGCTAAGAGGGGCAGCTGTGAGCGACATACCAAAGGCTCGTGGAGAAAATCTTCAGGAGGGGACGGGCAAGTCTATGGAAGTCTACGTAGACGACATGCTGGTCAAAGCCCAGAACGTCCGATCACATCAAAAACCTCGCCGAGGCATTCAGCCTTGCTAAACCCCGTTCGCATGAAGTTGAATCTCAAGTAAATGCACGTTGGCGTGGTCCCGCTCACTCCTGGGGTGAATAGTCACGCAACAAGGTCTCGAACAGACCACGAATAATCAAGGCCATTCTCGAGATGAAGTCGCGACCCATGAAGAAGGAAATACAAAGTTTTACGGGCTGTAGAGGCGGGCCTCAACCAATTCCTGGAGATTATCCGGACAAGTGGGAGACCGTTTTTCAAGCTTGAAAAAGGGACAAAGAGATAAAGTGGGATGAGGAGTGCGATAGCTTTAGAATCTTGGAACTTACCTCGACTTCACTCTCCCCTGCTTATTTAAAAACTAGGTCCCGCGAGAACTTGTCCTATACCTGGATGTCCGACTCGAACGTCCCCCGCTCAGCTCTCATTCAGAAAGAAGAACTAAGGGCCGACATGCAATAGTCTACACGGTAAAAGCTCTTCTGTTTACTAGGAACTTCAGAGACCCGAAATCGGAAAAGCTCATTTTGGCACTTGTAGTTTGGGAGAAGTTACGAACCCTACTACCAGCTCACGAGTCATTGGCATCATCACAAACTTCCTTTAGATGGATACTTCACAGCTTCCCACGCTGCAACGACTATGAAATGGGCTATAGAACTAAGCCGTACGCCCTCCTCTACCGGCCAAGACCGCAATGAAAAAGCTCCAGGCTTTAGGCTTTGTGGAGAAGTCACATCTTCGCGCCGAAGAGAGCGAAAGCTGGTGAACATAAAAGAAGGATGTTTCAGAAAAACGGTGACAGTCGCTGAACCCGCCAACCGCCAGCAGAACATGTGGCATTGCCAGCGTTAGACGGAGCTCAAACCAAAAAGGAGCTGGAGCAGTGCCCGTCATCATCACCCGTAACGGACCCTACTGGGCAGGCCAGTAGGCTCGTTTTCCAGCCTGGCCAACAACGAGGCGGAATAGGAGGATTGCTCGGTTGGCCTTAAGGCTGGCAAAGGAGTTAGGCGAGCTCAAGAAGCGAGATCTACTTCAGATTCCATTGTGATCACGAATAAGCCTCCAGGCGAATACATGGAAAAGCACCCAGGGATGATCTTGTACCTTGACAAAGTCCAAGAGCTATTGAAGGCGTTTCCTTACTTCACCCCCATCCAACAGTGCCGGCAAGAACGCGCATGCGGTGGTGACTGGGAAGCCTAGGATCGCGCTCTACCGACTCCAGGACGCTCCATCCGGTCTATACCTTGACCGACCAAGCATTGAAAGACATTAAGCCATTGGACACCAATCCAGTTAACGAACCCCAGTTGGAAAGACCCACTCATCAGTTAAAACTACCTCGAATGAATGGAAATCTACGCAAAGAACAAATCAGAGCTAAAAAAGTCGGGCGAAGGCCGCGAGATCTACATGCACGGCAACAAGCTCGTCCCCCAGGTCGTACTGGGCCCTGCCATCTACCTATAAAGTACCCTCAAACACTCGAGGTCCTTTGTAAAATTACGACGGCGAGCGTGGCAACCACTTGGGGCGAATCGACTAGCCCAGAGGCTCTAAACATAGGCTACTTCTGGCCAACCATGCGTGATTACTCTATGAATATGTCAAGAAATGTGATCGCGAGCTTGAACAGAGACAAGCCAATCTCAACCCTCAGTTTACTATCCGTAAAACAGTCATGTCCCTTCATGCACGGGCCATTGACTGAAGCCGGGTCCTCACCAACTGACCCGCCCAAAGGAATATGATGACGTCTGCCACTGAGCTACTTTACCAAATTATTCGAGCCAAAGCTCTATCCTATACTAAAGAAGCCGATGTGGAACGATTTGATCTGGAGTAACAATCATCCGCCGGTTTGGCCCGCCCTCACCCACCGTGACCCACGGCTCACAATTTATCGGAAAGCACATCACCGCCTTCTTCGCAAAATACAAAATCTAAACAGGATCTGCCCATTTTGAGATCCGCAAGGAATGGACAGGCTTCAGTGCATCGAACAAGTCATATTACACCGCTTGAGAAAAGCCTAACAAGGCGTCGAAGGATGGCTGGAATGGAACTCCCCACCAATGGGCTTATTGCACCACCAAAAGAAGATCGACGTCGAAACTCCATTTTCCCTCGCTCATGGGAATTTGAAAGTGATCATCCCTCCGGCACATCACCGTCCCCACCATAAGCCTCGAGAGAGGGCAGTGTTGATCAGAACTTCTAAGCAATATGAAGCTTGGACCTCGACTTGCTCTAGGGCGACGAGAGAAGCTCATTGTCCCAGTTCGCCTGTTATCACAAACAGGCGACCTGACTACGACAAAAGAACCAAGTGTAGAATCGCTTTCACCAGGTCACTCGTGCCAGAGCTTTCATCACTGCACCAAGGCAAGGGTCAAAAAGACTAACCCTACCGGGAGGGACCTTATGAGCTGAACCGGTCGGGGTAGAAGGGAGCTACACATGGATACACTATGGAAGGAAGGAAATTCCACGACAGTGGGTTGAATTATTTTGAGAAAGATTATTCATGACGCCTCCTCCCAGCCAAGTAGATGACCAAGCCCTACACATCTCTTGAAGAAAGAAGCAACTGTGAGAAGCTTCTCGGTTTTCTTGTATCCATTATCTACATTCTAATATAGCACTATAACCTTATAAACATCAATATAAGTTCTAGTCCATTCCAAGAAGTCTTATCCGCCTACTCTATAGTAATATTCTCATAGAAGTTGCCCAGAAGCACTTGCCTCATTCGGGAGACGCAAGGCGTGACTCAAAGCGTCCTTCCTGACGGACCGCATAAGAGTGGGTCCTAAGAGACAAAGGGTGCGCCAGGAATTTCCTAAGGGAGGTATCCAGGTTCTATCCGCTTCCTTAAGGGAGGCAAGATAGTCACATAGTTGTCCATAAGCACTGCCCTTCTGGAGACGCAGGACAACGACCAAAACATCCTACAGTGATATGCAAGAACACGTCCTAACCCCTCAACTGGGGACTTGGGAAGAGGAGTTAACTTTCTTAACGTCCGAAGACCATAAATCTAGCGTCTTTGAGAGGTGAAATGCCAGTTTCTTCATTTTTCAAAAGAAAGAATTTTAAATGTGTCAAGATTACCAGCCCTTGTCCCAGACGATCAACCAACTCTGACACAGTGTAGAACGCATTTCTACAAGAAGTTCGCTCTAGAGACGAGCACACGTGCATCCCTCAGGACCAGACTTGTTCAGCCTTGGGATCAACCGCCAATACGAAGAAGTACCTTTTGCCTGTAATACGATCCTTCACCTCCTCGGGCGTCGCCATCGCCTTAGAACCACAAATGATGTATCAACTTCACGCTTGTAACCCTTGGTCCACAACTAGGTCATCAGCAGAACCTCCCCCTTTGGGCCCATCCTTTGGACTCAGACGGTATCACTCAAGCTTTCACGAGGGACACCGCATCTTTCTGACGTTCAGACGGATTGGGCAAGTTTAACTACCTCACTGAGCATCATGACTTCTCAATTTTCCCCTTATCCCGCGCTCACGAGATGTTTGACCTTGGCATAATGACGATGGAACAGACCCGCTCCAGTTCTGACCCTGTATATGACGAGGAGAGACCTTGCTCAAGTCCTCCAGGATAAAGGTAGCCTTGGCTTCTTCCTCATGGTAGACGCATCATCCTTTCCTCTGAACAAGAGCTTTTATGTTCTCTGCACGCGGCAGCCACCTTCCTTCCCAAAGCCATCGGAGACACTCTCTTGGTCGAACAAGCAGACGAAGATGGGTCAGGACCGTCTCTTTTCCATCTCTCCAACACCCGGGATGGCAGCGCCCACTCATCTTCCTTCCTGGTCTCGCCCCAACAGCTCTACCCACTTATTGTAAAACTTGGGGGAATGCTCAAACACGACAAACCTTAGCCATGTCAGGTCCAAGCTTTAGTTGCTTGCTCTGCTGACCGCTACACGCAGAAGATAGGAGTTAGTCAGCTTACACTTTAGCAAAATCAACAAAGAGAGTACCAAGAATCACAAAAAGGCATACCGTTGCAGCAAGGTGATGGGCAGCGGCGTCATCATCGTCTCCCACCGTCCGCGACTTTCACATCATCATGCCACGCATGATCTCCTTGACTGGAAGACGTTCAACTTAGCCTTGTAGATGCGACTCTGGGCATAGTCCTCAA